>OMLP01044794.1:0-10829 GCA_900302685.1 Spondyliosoma cantharus
GTGATGCTTTTAACATGACTGAGTAAATAATAAGCAAAGATATAGTTATGAAATTAGTTTACAAAGTTGAAAAGAGATACAGCATTAGCTAACATGGCTGCTGTTGGCCTCACCACTGTAGTCGGCCTGACTACAACTAAATAAAAATAGTAAAATTTGAGGGTACAGGTTTGATTTATTAGTAGAATGCTATCACCCAATACATTAATACATCATATACAAATATGACATCATTTATCATGTTGACCATAAATACTTTATATGAATAGGCTGCTATAATCATGGCATAAACCTTTTTTAACTGTAATAGATATGACTGGCATAGACGACAAGGTATTACTATGATCCATGTTGGGGAAGAAATATGATTCTCCCAGGACAGTGTTTTGTTCAGACGTGAAAGTCTAGATATTGATAGTGACAATTGCTTATAAGCAATTGTCACTATTGTCTCAGTCTCTGCAACCTAGATACTCAAAGCTACTGTAGATATGTCTACAGAACAGATGTCTGACGAACCAAGCCATGGCTAAGCTAACTGTTTGCTTAAACCTTGTAAGGATGCCTTCGATATATCTATGTTTACAGACTAAGTGTCTCTGACCTATTTTACCTCTTAGTCCTCTGGCCAAAGGGGACAGATTCTGCATCACCCCCTTGCTATGTTACTAAACAGATATTGAACGTATTGAAGCACTTCCTCCCGAACCTTTAAGATATAATTTGGACACTTGGGGAAGACAGGTGAGGATTGTCATGGCAGCACTCTGTGAAGACAGACGTGATGTTATGTTGCTCCTCCATGATCGTGCTTTATAAACTATCTCAACGTAAGCCATCGGTGTCTCTGAGTCTTCTTCATCGCTCCTGAACGGTCAAGTGAGCCGAAATTCCACAACAATCCATATTTGGATAGTCTGAAATTAGTGTGTGTGTGTGTGTGTGTGTAGACTATTGATTACACCTGAAATAATTTTACCATCAATTCAGTGTCAATCTACAGAGGCAGGTTCATATATATCCAAAAGATGGAACTACAGACATTTGGTAACTTCTCGTTCTTAACAACCATCCTGAGCTGTCACATGCTCAATTATTGAATTAGGAAAATTTCTTTCAATTTAAGTTAATTCTTACAGTAACATCGGGTTCCCGATGAGGATATTTTACACAGCAATGTTTGACTGAGTGTCGGTTGAAGATCTCGCAGTTAGAGGATGTGCAGCATGTGTGTGCGGCACACTTATCATCTTTCATCTTAACATCCATGTTAACAGGTTAGAACAGCCACACTGGTGCTTCTAACGCGCATGTCAAGTGAGGCTGCAGCGATGCTTCATCTCAAGATCCAGAGTCTCACCTATGCACATACGCATCCAGTGTGACCAGGTGGTTATACTGACTCTTTCCTGAACTATGAACACTGTTCACACCAAGCTCTGTGGATTATCCTGCTGCTCAGTTTCTCAAATGTCCTTCAACGAGTTCCTTTCCCCTGCTATAATAATCATTTTTATGAAACCTGTTCACATGGAACACAGGACATACACATTCTATTCTACTTGATATTTCTCACCGTGACTGACTGTCCTGCTTTGAGGGTAAACTTTGGGGAGAACTTGTAGATAACCTCGTCCCCGTCGTCAACCTGTCTCTTCAACCTCCAGTTGCCCAAAGGCTGGTCCTGCAACACACAAGCAAGTGTTACATACAAGTAAAGAACCAAACCTATTGATCCACACATATACTTTTCTGCTGAATTTATTGGAGACCTCAGGAGGCTTAGTTTAACTGTAGTCATCAGCATTTACTGTTACCATAGTAGAATTCATAAAGCCTTTTAAGTAATTTATTGTTGTAATACGGTGGGTCTACTATTCACCAGGTCTTGGTCATCTAAATAGACTAGAAATGCACCAATCTAGCATTTCTAATCCTAGTCCAGTTTTACACACCTGCTCAGTCTCATTGGTCAGTGTGACTGCATTTCCATCCATGTCAGTGGGTGATATGGTGACTGCTCCACTCGCTGTGGCCTCTTCGGACACCAGCAGCTGCCCCTCACCTATTTCCACCTCTGGGACATCCTTAGCCTCCACTCTCTTTCTCTTGGAGGAGCGGGAGGAGGAAGATCCTGTTATCCTCGAAACAGCTACTCTAGATGATGGGCTGGGGGACAGCTTCAGTCTGAAAGAAGATCAACAGTTACCAGTTAGTGAGCTATGCAACACTCCAAAGGCACAGAAGGGTGTTCTGTCACCACTTTGGCATAATCAAACTGCAACTGTGGAACTGGCTTTCATTTAGCCCTCACACAGTATGTAAAAACATCAAGTGTAAACCACTGGTTTAATGGGTGACACCATTTTGGGGTTTTTTGGAGCCTCAAGTGACCATATTTGGATATGATAAGATTGTGGAGCTGGGAAATATACAAATAACTACACAATCCCAATACAATCCCTATCATGATTAGATATGACTGTGAACCCAAGGACAGGTCGTTGTAGCAACTTGTCAATCACATGGTAACCATGCTCTAAAGAATACCTCGCTTTACTTCAAATTAGGGATACAACAGTTACAGGTTTCATGATAAACCATGGAAGAATTCTAGACAATAGGTATTACAGTTTCAAATTCTAATTATCATTAATATTGTGTTTGATTATCTCTCTTTAAAGAACTCACAGTAAATACTGTACAGCATCAACCTCAGTTAGCAACAGTCCCTCAAAGGCAGGCACACAGTATGCAGCAGGGCTATGTTTGTGGCAATGAAAACATGGCTCTAGACAATTTCTAAGCCTACTAAGAGAGCTGAAGTGTGGTCGTAGAACCAGAAGTCCACTGTTCATACAGTCAGGGGAAGGGGAAGAGGGGGGAAGAAAATTTTGAAAAATAACCCTTTAAATGGTGACTACCGGTGAGAATTTTGAAAAAAAAATATTCATTTTCAGGGATGAGACAAAATAGTGTAGAAGTTGCTGTTAATATTTTAACCTCTTGAGCATTAGACAACTTTGTTACCATTGTTTTCTTTATTATTATATATTTGTTATGGAAACCCTAACCCTATCTGTTTCAGAAGTCAGTGGGCCACATGACATGAGAAAAAAAAATAATCATAATTTCTGCATATTAATATTCATATAAAATAGAGGAAGCAGTAAAGTACAATAAAAAGATCTGTGTCTCATTCATCCAGTTTACTAAAACAATCTGCTGCTGGTTTGGAGTCACAGGGTCACATGACATGGACGATGTTGAAAAAACTGCAAAACTTTGTATTAATATATTTATGCTAAGTCATTTAATGACGGTCCCTAAATCAGTGTCCAGTGGTTCAGCGCGAGGCTGTGGGAGGTGAGCTAACCGTCCTCCTGCTGCTCACACTGGGTGAACCTCAGTAAAGTCGCGGCTGGAACCGAGTGAATAACCGCCAGATATCCAACCTGAAACTAACTTCACCCCGGTTCGATGAGTCGCCCAAAACGGAGTTTGCTTGCTTTAAGAGAGCCTCATTTTCAGGTCGGAAAAGCCGGATTTCCGGATTTATCCGGAAGAATCACACCCCTGCCGCTGGCATAATTTGGGAAGCCTTAAAGGCATTCACCAGGGGCCATATCATACAACATGCTTCCTTAAAAAAAAAAAAAAAAAGACTAGCATCACTAATCAGTTTGAGCTGGAGAAAAAAGTTAACATAGCGGAGAACGTTTTCAAACACAATACATCTTCTACCAATTTGATCACACTAACTAGACTCAAATATGAATTAAATGAAAAAATTCTTTGAAGAAGGGGTCAAGGCATTCTGGCAAAATACATTAAGGAAAAAGAGGCTTTAAGCTCCATTCCAGCCCTAAGAGTGCAGGGAGATGTACTGTTAACAGACCCTGGGGAGATAAACGGCGCATTTAGGGATTTTTACATCAAGCTCTATTCATCCGAGTTCCCGGTTGACAAGCAGGAACTCAACGAGTTTCTGACTCCCCTTGGTCTTCCCACCCTGTCAGAGGATCAGGTGATCTCACTTGATCAGCCAATTGCTGTGGAGGAAATAGCGGAAGCCATTCGTAGTCTCCCGTCCAGTAAAGCTCCGGGCCCTGGCGGCTTCACAGCCAAGTTTTATAAGGTCTACGTAGATGAGCTTTCCCCACTACTTCTAGATATCTACAGTGAAGCTGCGGACAGGGGGAGCCTACCTCCCTCTCTGTCTGAAGCCGTGATTTCCTTAATACTTAAAAAAGACAAGGACCCCCTTGACTGCAAAAGCTACAGGCCTATTAGCCTGATTGGATGCGAGAGTAAAATTCTAGCTAAAATCCTCTCAGGGCGACTCAGGGGCCGTCCAGACGAAAATGCTCTTTAAAGGAAACGCACATTTATTGCATCGTATTGGCCGATCGTCCACACGGATCCTGTAAATGTAAAAGTGTGAGTCGCAGCAGCAGTTTGACCTCATTATCAGTCCACACAAACGATTCTGGTTTCCTTGCACTAGGCATTTTTCGTCTTCTTCTTGTGTTCAGACTCTCCTTCTACTGTCTGTTTGTATACAGCGTGCAAGCTTTATGCACATGCTCCATCTCTTCTCCATTTTTGGTGACTTTCAAGCTCCCCTAGAGGCCTGGAATATGAACTACAGGGTGTTTAGTCGTTTTCAGTGGATCCGTGTCGAAGCAAATATTCTTGAAACGGTGCCAAGGAAGAAGGAAGGAAAAAGATAGTTTTGGTACGTGTGGACTAGGCCTAAGTAAAGTGATTACTTCAGTGATACATCCAGACCAAGTAGGCTTCATACGCTCTCGTAGCTCAGCTGATAACTTTAGACGTCTAATAAATATAATGTGGGCCTCAAGTAGTAAACACTCCCTCGCAGCTGCTCTGTCCTTAGATGCAGAGAAAGCATTAGACAGGATAGAGTGGCAGTATCTGTTCTCCACCCTGGAGTGCTTCAGTCCTTCTGTCACTCTTTCACCGCCGTCCTTCACACAACTTCCCCCTGTTCCTCAGCAACCAAATCACACGCTTTGCCATATAATTTTGTGATTGGCTGGTGTAGGGCCTTTTTCCACCAATAGGAACGTGTTTTTTTGCTTGCAAACACTTCCTGCTTGCGGACACTTTCGGGAGAAAATCTCATTTTTACCGTTTCTTCCTGCACCAAATGCGCAGCAAATGTTCACGAAAAAAGCGTGGCAGACATTATTTATCGTGAGTCCGGTTTTTACGTGGCCTATCAACACAATTTAAAAAGGCTGACCCAAAACATAAGTTGGAACCGAGACTCAACGTGGCTGTCACGTGATTTTGACGCGCCGGTGCGTCAATCGACCTCAGAGGGTTAAAGCATATTACCCTTAATTTGTGCATTTTGTTTGTTTTCTCATTCATTATCTGGTTAAAAATGTATCTGCCTAATTGTCAGACAACAAAAAGACCACAGACATTTTTCTTAATTAATCAGAAACATTTTTTCTTTTTTTGACCTCTTTTACACAGGTGAGGTTGTTAACCTGTTGGGATAGCCAAAAATTGTTAGTGTTCAAAAGACACCATAATAACATTTTGGGGATGGTTTCACAATCATAATATCATAACTGCGGCACACAAACAACGGCGCTGACAATGGCGAAGCAGCATCAACCCAGCTAAACTGGATCCCTGAACAGGGCACAGTTGTGGAGAGATGTTAGATCTGCACAAAATTGTTGGGTTGGTTACATCGTGGAGGCAATGTTACCTATGTAAAAGTAATGGAGTAATAACATAACTGACTCCTTTTTTTATGTATATTTTTGGCCTGTGTCAAAGCTTTTTGATACGACAGCACTGAGAGGTGACAGGAAACAGGATGAGAGAGGGGGAATTTAGTTCAGAAGATAAAAGTTCCTTGTCGGGTGTGTGTGTGCTGTACCTGTGCTCCTCTCCCTCCAGCAGTTTCCTGTATGCATTGATCTCCATGTCTAGGGCAAGCTTCACGTCTAACAGCTCCTGGTATTCACTGAGCTGAGTGTTCATCCTCTCTCTCAGTTCGCTCATCTCTTGTTCTTTTCCTTCGATGGCACGGCGGTGCTTGTCTCGCTCTGCTGACAGAATTTCTTCCAGCTCCCTTATGCGATCCTCGGAGGCAGCCACCTACAAACACACACACACATTCAACCAGAATAACCCTCATTTAGCTGATTAGCAATATAATTCATGAAGCTACAGTGCAAAAGTACCCAAAATTGTGAGTCGTGAAAGAGGTCCAGATTTGTGTGTACAGGTAATAATTAAGCAGTACCTGTTTCTGCAAGGCATTCAGCTGATATCCAAGGCTCTCGATTCTCATACGTGATTCCTGCAGCTCCTCCCTTGCTGTACCCATTGCCTTGTCATTAATCTCTGAGGAAACTTTGGCATTATCCAACTAGAGAGAGAAAAACTATGAAAATTTGTTCTTGTGCATCTTCCAGCAGGATACAGCTGAATCAGCTGCTTCTCAGATTGAGGACAGCCATCTTCCAAGACAAAAAAATGAACTGGAGCACACTGGAAGATTTGCACTATTTGCAGTAGATGTATGAGAATCAAATTGTCAAAAGCAAAAAAATAATTGTCTCTTACCTTGGCCTGGAAAGTATGCTCCAGTTCTTCCTTATAAAGAGAGACTTGCTCATCATGTTGCCTCCGTAGGTCCTGGTGGGATCACACAAACCTAATTAATGCTCATCCACAAATAAAGGCACACAGCACTTTCATAAACTTAGAACAATGTCATTACCTGCTGTCTGTTTCTCTGCTTGACAGATTTCTGAACTCACTAAGGATATTTTTACCTTATACCCTCTTAAAAAATGTCTGTTGGTCCCTTTATGTATAAGGGAAGGTTGTCTAAAATAGAACCAGCTAAGTGTGGTGTTGTAGTGCAGTGCAAAGCATTGGGTTGGTGGGTCTTACTGCTTACAGTACTTACTTTAAAACTCTTGATTTTTGTTATGATGACCATAAATTAATTATCGCAAAAACATACACATAGTGTGCTTTTTTAAATTTAGATATGATAAATTCAAATCAAAGGCAATTTAATGATTTTTACAGCCTGGTATTTGTTACATGTAATTGAACATTTAAGACTTTTAGAGAACTACAGATGCCCTGTCATATTCACTGTGGGTAAACTTGTTTTAATGGCACTGCCAAACACAAACATATTCTAAGTGTGATAGAATGGTTGTAGCCATATTTGTAACAGTGTTACATGCATACTTGAACATTTGTTAACAGCATCGCCCAAGCACAGCTTTAAAACCCCAAATTTATGACATTCATCGCTTTGCATCTTTGATTGACTATCACTTTTGTCAGGTAAACAACTGTATGTGGGATTTTCATATAAACCTTTTTCATTAATGTCATATAGATATATATACTTCTGTTGCCCACCTGTACCATACCACCTCTGAACATACCTGTAAAGCTTGTGCCAGTTTGAACTCATAGTCCTGTCTGACTCCAGAGTCCACCTCCACTATTCTCTGCTCCTGTCTACGCCGAGACCCGCGCACCTCCTGAACACATGGAGAAAGATGTACAGCCAGAAACGCCACAGAAATGTTACCATTTCACACCTGTGCAGTCATTCTTCTTTGGATGCGGGTGTGACTCTCCAAGTATGTATGTATTCTATCCCGTATACCTTGCCAATCTTCAATCAAACAGACAAAGCTAACAACTGATTGGTTGTCAATGCCATTTGTGCTCTGGCACCCTGACAGGAGAATCAGTCATTCATTCTATAATAAGTAGCAGTCCTGTGGACATGTCACTGCCCTTCACAAACACACACTTCTTACCTCTTCAAACATGCTCTTCCTGAACTCTAGCTCTTCACTCAGTGATTGACAGCGGTTCTCCAAGTCTACGCGCATCAGTGTCTCTGCCTCCAGCTGGCGCTTAGCAACAGCATGGCTGTCCTCTGCCTATAGATGACCAGGTCATAAGAAATGTTAGCACATGGACACTTCAACGTAAGTTTCACTGACTGATTCATCATAGGCAAGATGTGGTAGAAAAGTTAAAAAGATTTCCATGACAGTCTGGCTGTCTATCATGGAATGACCCCCTGTGAGGTACCAATTCTTTATGTGGAGTGTCAATCTTTGTCACCATGTGGACTATAACATAATTATTTGATGTATGACACTGACACATGACCATGACATGAATATGACACATGAACATGACAGAAAAAACACAGCAGGAGTGAGTAGGGCTTACACATGTTCACGACAACGGAACGTTTTTAGAAAGCTCTACTCAATGACATACAAAAGTTTGGCTTGAAGAGAGAACTTGAAACCTATGATCAATCCAATTGACGCTGGAATCGATCTTCAAAAGGATTACCTTCTACCAGTAGTATTGCTATTTTGGGTTTGAACCCCCCCACCTCACGTTTTGGCTGCTCTAAAGGCTACTGAAGAACTGTCTTTCATTAAAACCAGTCAGACTTCAGACTATGTATCCCTTTACATTTCCATCTTCCTTCTAGATACACAACAGATAATATTGCAGAACATACCTTAGCCAAGTGGCTCTTCACATCAGCCAGCTCAGCAGTCAGAGCTGCATTCTGGCTTAGAGCTGTAGAGAGAGCTGCTTCACTCTTGTTCAATTGGCCTTCCAAACCACTGGCCCTAGATACCGCTGCAGCTAGGTCATTATCCTTCTTCTTGGCACTGAAAGACAAGGACAGACAGAGAAGACAGTTACTGCCACAAACTGGTAAAAATGTGCATTGGTAGTATTTCAACTGGGAATTATAAATAAGAATGTTTTTCTGACAAAGTATTATGTGTTTCTCTCATTCAATCACAGAAAAATGAGAGCTATAGAAATCCTTGGAACTGAAGACTGATATGCTATACATGTTCTTTACAAGTGTAGGTAGTAGTGTAGTGTAAACTCTTATGTGAGGGCAAAATTATACATAGATTACAAACATTGATCATCTAAAAATGAAGGTTCCTCCGATCAGGATGACCAGATGTTTCTTCACTTTTTTTTATCGAATGTTTTTAGTGGCATAGTAAAATCCTCATTAAAATGTGGAGAAAATTAATATATATTTTTTTTATATTGATTTAAAGAAGTAGGTTCAAAATGATAAGTCATCTTCAAACTGTAAAATACAGATTTCAGAAAAAGTAAGGATAGAGAATCTGATTCCGTCTCAGTTGTCTCAGTCTCTATGCTGAGGTCTTTGTGCCCTGAAGCCACTACTCCACCACCTGGTTACTGCTTGTACCTCCTTACTTCAGATTAATCAAACGTATACTGATCTAAAGTGTCTGTAACTTCAAACTCAAAGTACTTTCACATACAACACTGTATTCAACTAAAGAACCTCAGTGCATTTATTTGTGTAAATTGTTGTGTTTGGCAACATTTGGCAGCAGTTCACTGTTTAACACTTAACGTTCCTCTGTAAAGTTCTGTGTTTAGTTCTGCTGCAAGCTGCTAGCTCAGTCAGCTGTTAGCTCCAGATGCTGTTAGCTCTCATGATGCAGGGCTCAAAACAAACAGTAGCCCTTTTCACTACTTCTAAATACAGTGGAGTGCGTCGTCTTATGCTGTTACCGTAGTTATCAAAATCTGATGTTATGTGAATTGTTCCGTGGTACCGGTCCATCTATCCCCTCAGTCACAAACGGCTGGCTGGCAGGACCTTGGGTAAATAATGCGCTGGTTAAACCAAAAGGGCACTTAATATCTGTATTAATTTTAGTTAGCTGTTAGCAGCTAGTGAGCAGCAGTCCTGCGATATGACATTTTAGTGGCTCAGAGAAATTAGCCCTTTTCACACAGAGACGCTGCATTACGCTGCCACAGTGGCAGTTCGCCAATTCTCTGCCGTTGTTTGTTCACACAGAGCCAAGCATGTCCTCCTTAAATCGCTGTGTAATTCACACAGAAAGCCGGTGCTGCGGATCCTAAAGATGTGTGATTGTACACCATGATGATGACGTCTGTGTGTTTAAGGTTTTTCCCCGGTGTCCTCCTGTCAATCTAAACATGTAACTGCAGATGGTTTATAATCATGTGGAGGCTGTTATAATGTGTTGTGATTGAAATCCTGACCCACCAAACATCCTGGAAAGTGAAAAAGTTACATTTTTTGCACTAAATTACATAATTACATAGCCGTTTTCTGGGGGAAAGTTCAATGAAGTCTCAGTCAGGTGGGCTGACCATCGCATTCATTTTTTTCCAACACAAACACTTGGGCAATAAATTGGCAAAATCAGAGTTTTTGGTTTAGGGCGATTTTAAAAAATAAAATCAATTTTCTCTTTAATTTGCTCCACCGCCGCTCCTCATGGGCTCCTGTAGTTCATAGTGGGCTCCGCCCTGCCCCCGCATTGACTTTCCACAGAGAAACACAACATGTTGCCAACACAACATGTAGGGCCCTATGATTTCCACGATCACGGAATCGGACGATTAAAACGGAATCTATTTTTAAACGCGGAATATCACGGAATTTGACATAATTTCACTGAAATGGTGTTTTCGTGTGGAAGAGGGAAGCAAATCTGGGTGGCACAACAAGCCCCCTCCAAAGATTGAGCCCCTCCCCCTTCTAAACAAATGTAAGCATGGCGAAGCGGCTGTCCACAGCTCTGTCTTGGTCGGCAAAAAACTGAGAAACTCGACATTAACCCCTCAGTACAGAGCCGAGCAGTTCCCGAATGACTTGTATGTGTCAGGTGAACTGTTGTTTTGCAAAGAAGCAGACCAGAGAAATCATAATTAAAAGGTGTGATGCATGAGAGTTA
>OMLP01044794.1:18697-39855 GCA_900302685.1 Spondyliosoma cantharus
CGACATTAACCCCTCAGTACAGAGCCGAGCAGTTCCCGAATGACTTGTATGTGTCAGGTGAACTGTTGTTTTGCAAAGAAGCAGACCAGAGAAATCATAATTAAAAGGTGTGATGCATGAGAGTTAGCCACCTGTCCGATTCATATTATCGGCATATCACCAGAGTGACTGCTAACTGCTGCTAACAATAGCTGCTGTTAGCTAGTTAGCCCCGTTAGCTGACTCAGAGGACAGGGGGAGGGTTGGCGTTTTCACTGCTAGCTGGTTAGTATGCAAACTTGACACAACGTCACAAGTATAATTTCTCATTTTGTTGGTTATCTTTGCTATTTTTTAATATTTACAATTTTGGTATGCAAACATTTACTGGATCTGGATCTGCCTGAGAGCTAACCATGTTTTTGATGCACTTTAATGTACTGTATGGTACATTATTGAGGAAATGTAATGTATTTGTCACCTCTATAAATTCAAGGAAATTTCTATTTAATTTGTGTACATTTCAGTCATTTATATTAAAAACACACTGTTTTTGGTAGTAAAATAAGAGTAAAAGGTAAAAAAAAAACGGATTCCCAAAAATAAAAATGGAATTTGGGAAAAATAAAACGGATTTTATAGGGCCCTAAACATGGCAGCAAGCCAGGAGTTCATTCCTAAAAAGGCACTGTCTCGTTAGTAGTTCGGTTTTGTGGCGTCGGACCTCGAACAAACCACGGTCCACTGCAAAGTTTGTGGCAACAGGCTCGTCTTCCTGGCCAAAAATGTGTTAAATAGACAGCAAGCACACACACCTCATGTCCTGTACATCTACCAACATGTCATGTTTACTATGCAGCATGCAGATGTTTAATTTAGTTTATATATCTTCAGGGACGTAAAATACTTTTTGTAAACTAAAGGCACCTTTTGCAAAATAAAGTATTAAATGAAAGTTATGTTCACACCTTATCAATACCAATATGGAAACTGATTTTTATTTTTATAATAGCAAGCAATCTGACATGTTAAATTTATGTTTACAAAAGCATTTTATCAAAAAGGGACACATTCTTTTCAAAGGGAGGCACTTTTGCTTTGTGGGACAGGCTCTATAGAGACCACTGATCAAACTTTTTACATAGCATATCAGCCAAAAACGATCTAAGCCCGATCAATCGGAACACCCTGATTAAAAATGCCCCATTTTTTATTTTCTGATTGTTTCAAAATAGAAAATCAATTCAAACAAAAAGGTTAACGATTTCCATTCAGTAATAATATTTCCGTGGTCATCGCCATAAAGACCTCAGAACCGTGCTGGCATTCTTGACAGTCATGTATGATTATTGAGTTTACTGCATCATATTACCTGCGTGTGGCTTCGTCAAGGTCAGCCTGAGCCTTGCCTAGATCTATCTGTAGCCTGGCTCTCTCTCTGGCAGTTTCATCCAAAACTCGTCGAGCATCAGCCAACTCTGCCTCATACAGAGACTTCAGCCCCGTCACCTGAAAAGTAGGACACAAATTCGTAACTTGATGGCCTGGCTAGGTGGGGTGAATTACAAAACATTTTAATTCACTAACTGGTGGATTTCTTTTCTTCTTTTTTTTAATGAGGTGAAAAAAGATTTTTCAATAAAATTCCAATTCTTAGATTATCCAAATACAATGTTATATCAGAGGGACAATCCAATCAGAGACTTTTCCATTAAGAACATGTTTTTCCGCTGCTTGTTAGCTCACCGGGATTGTAAACGTCAAATAATCTCCCTCACTGCAAAACTAGCTATGCTGCTTTCTTTCAAAATTAAAGCCATTTTCAGATTTTGAAGGAATTAAACTGAGCATAAAAAGTCATCATTTGTTTCTAAATAATTTGTCCATCTCTATTTTACCTGTGTGTGTCTGTGTGTTCATTTAGTTGGATGCAGTGAGTGTGTTTTCATGGTACAAACAAAATCTTTGTCAGGGCCACCAAAATCCTCGGGCCTGCCCCGCTGCTCAGTACGGCTGGAAGGATGAATGGAGCAGTAACTACACAAACCACATAGTACAGTCAACAGTGTGGAGAAAAAAATGTAAATAAAATATAGGAGGTGACAACTATATAACGTAAGAGGGACCTGGATCTTCATCAGCACTGATGCATTATATTACAGAGAGGAAAGAGCTTCTGGGATATTACAGAAAACTCAAACAGTTTTGCCTCATACAGCTATGGACTAAAATAATCCAAGTACCGAGTTCAGTTAATTTTTGAGCGGGATTTGAGAACATTGTTTTTTTCTGTTATTTAGTAAGACTGAGACTCAAAGCGGTGGTAAAAAGCACCAACTGAAATGATATAGAGCTTAAATTTAAGGTTTCTGAAATATGTTGCAATGCTTCCACGAAGTACACATAATTAAAACTCATAGGTCATATTCATAGATTGGCGCGCATAGCGCACCCGCTCAAACCCACTGGCCCAGTTATGCAATCAGTTCACATTTAGCGTGAACAAAGTCATCTGTGATAGTAAAGTAATGCATTTAGACGTGAACACAATATTGAAGCAAAACTTTTTATCGCCAGTTATCACCCATTGTTAACTAACGTTACAATTAATCTGGGTTCGTCACCATATATCTGTAGTATGGCTCACTTGTATTGATACCTTCACAAAGACAGCTTGTTTAACTTGGGTTTATATCTGTAAGGACTTTGACTCTAGAGATCCGTCCGCTGTGAGTGTGGACTGGAGCAAACATTTTAAATTGGTGTTTGACTCACCTCTCTTGTAGTCACCTCCTCTTTCTCAGAGACTTTGACCATCAACCGGTCATTCTCCAGTTCCAATGCCCGGACACGGTCAATATACACGGCCAGCCTGTCGTTCAGGTGCTGCAAATCTTGTTTCTCTTGTAAGCGAGAGATCCGGGTCGGGGAAAGAGGTGTAGAGGCCGCCGACCGGCCAGCTTCACGGCTTGGAGTAGCAGTCGCCATAACGGTTCTTTCAACAATCCTGAGTTTGCTGTACCACTCGGTGAGCAATTGGAAATAAACGTACCTGCAGTCTTCGTTAAATGAGGACGTAAAAACAGTTTATCTTCCTAATTAACGATACGATGTCAATCAATGAGTAGTAAGCTCATGCAATGTCTCCGACAGTTGCCAGAAACAGCGATGTGAATCCAAGATGGCCGACACCTCTATCAGAACCGCGCCAAAAGCAGAGAATGCTTCCTGTCTCGCAATGGATGATGGGAAAGAGAGAAAGAAAGCAGCGCCTCCCCTGGACAGCAGCGAGAACAGCATGCAGCGTCAACCAACGGGAATCATGTTGGGCAGTTTTCCAACAGCCTTCTTTAAAGCCAGACGGCCGGCACTGACCAATTTGGTGCCCTAGGCAAGATTTTAGCTGGCGCCCCCCTTGCATCACGGTCACACCAAATAAAAACTGAAGAAAGAAACACGTGGTAAATTAAAAATACAATATAAATCAGGCATTGCACAAACATATTAAAGAATATTCTATTTAAATACAAACTAAAAACATGCTGTGTCACTCTGCTGTGCTGAGTTAGAGGGACAGGAGCACCTGGGGTGGTGGTGAAATATTTTAAAAGTTCATCTGAAGAGAGAAGAGAAGTATATGTGACCACTGCATCTTACATTTTAATAAAAAAAAAAACAGATGCTTGATGTGTGCTATACATTAGATTTATATAGACTAATAATGAAAATGTGATGAGATTCATTCCATTATTTAAAAGCAAAGCCTATTAAATAATGGAGAGGCCTTTTTTCTGGGTTCCTGGCTTGTTCCATTGTATCTGCCTGTTTCACTGCACTTTACTGCTTTTTGCACTCTGGATAGACTTAACTGCATTGCAATGACGATAAAGTTGAATGAATCTCATCATATTTTCATTATTAGTCTATATTAGTCTTATGTATAACACACACCAAGCGTCTGTGGGTTTTTTTTGTATTAAAAATGTAACTTGAACTCTTGAATACAAACATGCAGTTTTTGTGTGAGTGTATGAAAACTGATTGTGAAATTGACTGCGATGCAAGGGGGCACCGGCTAAAATCTTACCTAGGGCACCAAACCCGGAACCCGGCACTGACCACGGCATGTCAAACTGGATTTAGTTGGATCAACAGCAATTTTGCTGTTTTTCTGTAAGGTAAGAAACTGTCTAACCCTAACACGCAGGTTTAGAGGTTAAAATGGACATTAAAATTGGTGAGATAAGTCGTATGTAGCAATATTCTACTCACAAACAAAATATACATAGATTGGTCAACAGGATTAGGGAAATAGGTTTGTTATTCTAATAAGGAAACATTCTGGAAACTTCCCCTCCAGTGATGGTGATTAATACACAGGCTTCATGCACTTCCCAAGGGAATAATAAGACACATACACACTCACACACACACACACACACACACACACACGATGGTTAGCTCCAGAAGATGGCAGTAATGCAATAATAACAGCTGCACCAAGACACCACAGAAGAAGGCCCGGTCACGGCTTGTTTCCGGTTTAATGGACGCGTTTGTTCGTGGCTGTTAGACTGTTGTGTGGCTATCGACAGGACGCAATTGACCAGGATGCTGCTGGTTTTGTCTGAAGAGCATAAAGAACACCTCGCCTTCCTGCCGAAGGTTGACACGGCAGGTAAAGAAGCGCCCTGTGCTGACTCACGACCCGGAGCATGACGACGTGTTGGCTGCTCTCAGCGAGAAGCTGCTTCTTCTCTGACTGTGCATGTCAGCTGATTGTGAACACGACATGAGAAGTTATGATTTAATCGCTGAGGATGTTCTACTAGACATCATTTGACTACGTCTGTCTGTATTACCAACAGGAGAATATGAAGCTACTCGTGCGCGTCACGAGTTGCGATAGCCCGAAGCCTCCGCTCGATAACAACTCCTCTGAATAGGAATCCTGAAACCTTTGTTCTATCATATATTACTTTTTAATACCTCTGTTCATGTTCCTTTTGTCTATTTATTTGGCTGAAAAATAAGTCTGTATGTGCTGCCGTTGTTCTTACCTGAATTCTTTGCGTATTGGTCTCTTCAATTTTAGAAGAGTTTCTCATCACTCATCAGTCAGATGTGAGAATATTTGTCAGAAGTATATCAGTGCCTCCATAGACTCTCAGAACTCTTCAGACTCTGCCAGACTGGTGGCAGCAGCTGATCAGGCAGGTTAATCTGTCTACAGATAAGTTTACTGACAGCAACGTTTCGATACTGAGACCTTCATCATGTGTATGTTTCTTACATGTCAGTTGGCACGTGTCGACATAGGATTGTAGGAATCTCACGGAATGACAAAAACTGAGGAAGAGAGGAAATGCATGAATGAAAGACAGACAGAGAGAGGCAGTGGTGATTTGGAGCTCAGATATTGGAAACTGTGATATGCTGAACCAGTCAAAGCATTTATGAGAACAGCATGTGCATCTGTGTTCCATATGGGGCTCAATTAATGAAATGATGTTGTTTATATGTAATGAATTGAACACACATGTCCATGTGTTTCTTGTCTTCAGTGGTTGGAGAGTTTGGTCGCATAGCGCTGGAGTTCCTGAGGAGAGGAACCAGCCCCAAGATCTATGAGGGAGCAGCAAGTAAGACTCTGCACCTTTTAGTACATACTCCTTATCTACCAGCACCGGCCAACACTGTGGGCAGTACTGGACTAGTCGTGAACCATATGGTGTAAAACAGCATTACAAAAATGTACTGGGCTGCCCAGTATAGATTTCAAGGGAAGCCCTGAGGGCCATGGCAATTTTTTTTTTTTTTGGTCATCCTTTTTCTGAGTCTGATCTGAATAATTTTCCCTCCTGTGTTTATGACTTGGGGAGAACTAAGTTTTTCTAGGATAAAACAATGACATTGCTGAAACTGAAAAAAACAATATGAATCATTTGTAGAACCAAGTGAAACTTTTTTTTCCTGCATGGAACCAACTGAAAAATTAAAAAAAAATCTAGGGGAAAACACATTTTATCTTTGTATGGTTTAAATGTTTGTTTTTGTAATGTAAATTATGACCACAAGAGGCTGAAGTGCACCACTACCCCATGTTCTACATAGGATGAAAACTACCAATGTTCTTCCAGGTGAGTTTAATTTCTCTCTCTCTCAGGTTATGTAATATGACTGTCATGTCTTTCGGCGAGGAAGTGTCAGTTGGAGTAAAAAATTCTGTTGTCCTGAAGAGTAAATTCCCTCAGTTCCTAATTGGAGAGAATTTGGAGAGATAACAGTTAAAGTCAGACTAAGAAAATGGATCACCAGAAGAAAAAAAAATTCAAACTTCCATAATTTAGACATATACAGCATTTCTTGAGGTTTGTTATACTGCAGAATTATCATAGTTTATGTTGGAACTATAAATGTACGTGTCACATTAGTAAAGTAGATGCAATATTTAACCTACCTTTTAATTGATATATGACAAAGTAAAAAATATTAGAATCACCTAATCACCTATTAATATAATAGTATTTAACTGCACCACCAACTGGAGCCATCAACTCAACACCTGACTGAGAACTTTTAATCAAAAACTGAAGAACCATTACAAAGACAGAACATGTTGCTGGCTGTTGCTAACTGTACACTATATTAGTTTTAGCTCGGCGGACCTAATAAACTGCACACTGAGTGCATATTTACACTTCAAAAGGTATCAGAGGTATCAGCTGGTTAATCTCAGATTTAGTCTTTGAAGTGGTCCTTAAATGTCGTAAAGTGTTGCTGCAGAAAAACCATCACAGCTTTTCTTAGGCAATGTTGAAATTCTAAAAACACAGAATCAACAGCTGATATATTCAAGCATTTTATTGAACCAAGTAAATGAACAGGCAAAAGCAATGTAAACAGAGTGAGACAGCTGTCAGACATTCTTTCACATGACCCACAACAAACCTGCCAGGACTTCACAGTAATCCACAATGAGCCACTACTTGCAGGGAAGCTGTGTGTTCCTGTGGAAATGGTGCATCATGGAGTGGAGGGCCTGATGTTCCTGATGACAGAGAGCTCCAAACACATGGTAACCCACTCACACTCTGACACTTCTCTGTGTGTTTGAAATGGTTGAGGTTCATTAACACTCTTTGACATGGTCCAGACCAGTGATTCCCAAAGTGTGGGCTTTGAAGGTACTGCAGGAGTGCTGCTAGAAGTCATTCACAATGAATAAAGTTAGAAATAACCTTGAAGTATGTATGAATCAATTATTTGCATTTGATAAACCAATCAAAACTGATAAAACATGGGAGTTAAATGAAACAAATAAGTGTTGTTGTTTATTTATCTGACCTATTTTATCTGGTGTTGTGTTGGAGTGAGTCTTCCATTGACAGGTGTGCCATCTGCTGACCTTATCCTGCACCACTAAGTGGCTATGTGAAAACAGGATGGATTTTTTTAATTTGCACTGCACTGCCTGAGGCCCATATTTACATAGAATTGTATTGTCCTGTAGTAATCCAAAGCATTAGCAAAATATGTCAGTTAGTCTTATGTGTTGATCAGAGTTGTGATGTAAAAAAAAAAAAGGGCCCCAGAAGATTTTGCAATTTCTAATTGGGCTCTGTCACTCTGCATACATTCGTTCTTAAGTTCTGCATGCCATGATCCATCACACAGAAACCCATTGTGCCATGGTCCTGGTAATGAGAAGTGTTACTGTGTTGTGATGTAAAGCACGTAGGAAAGAAGGAAAGAGCTTTCAATGAAAACTTTCATAAGTGTGAGTAGGTGAAGTACTATAACCTGGAATGTACAGGTGTGTGTACTGTTTGTAAAGGTTAATAGATTATTTTCTCATTCCCTTTCACAGCAGACTTTTTGACTTGTCATCGCAGGACAGGCACTGAAATAGTTCTCTTAGATGTTAGTGAGAACCGTAACCATAATTGTAGTGTAGTGTACAAGGAGAACAGTACATTTAGTGAATGGTTCCCTTTTGTGAACAGCAAGAACCAGAAATATATGAATTTGTATATTACAATACTGAAGGCGTCACTTGCCCCCAGTGTCACGGTTCCTTGTGTGTATGTGTTTGTGTATGCAGATCTCTGAAGTGGACTTCCTGGACTCAGTGTTGGTTTTGGGGTTCAGTGAGGAGCTTAACCAGATCCTCTTACAGGTGACTTTAAATCAGTTCAATTTATCTGACATGATTTGAGCAGTGTTTGACTTTATGCAGTCAGTATGTTGGACAGTTCATTGCACTTTAGCTGAGTGTGTGAGGGTTTTTGTTGCAGCTGTACCTGCAGCACCATAGTCAGATCCGCAGTATCTTGAGTCAGCTGCCTTCCAACCTGCCTTCCTACCACAGCCTAGAATGGAGACTGGATGTACAGGTGTGTGTTCATTTTATTTTTTGTTCAATTTATACAGGGTTCCCTTGTTCATGAAATACCTAGAAGGGTTAGGAAATTAGAAAGACTGTTTTCCAGACCTGGAAAGGGTTTGAAAAGAACTCATAGTGCTTTAATTGATTAGCCACTAGTTGTTAATAGCCAATTTCCATTTGAAATAGTTTGAATGGTGGTCACTATAAAGGCCAAAAGGGAGAGCCCATGAGATATGCACAAGACAGTTTCTCTTCATAGTGTACTGCAGGGCTCAGGACTAAAATGATGTACCATCATCACCTGGCCAGGGGGAGGGGCCAGGGACCACAGAAATGGGGTAAAATATTATGGAAAAGTTCTGGACAAGTTTTGAAACTTCAGTGGTTAAAAGTGTTAGTCATTTTAATTAATCAGTTACCAAGATAAGACCATCAGTCAATCAATCACTTTTTTCCATCAGGCTCTATGAGTGTACAGGTATGGAACATAAAATCATACTCATACATATGTTCATATGTATAACCTGGGCACGTTCATGCTACAACAATGCCAAGATCTTGTTTACTAATTAACGCCGCCAAACTATATATGCACGCCATGATTTTATCACACGTCTCCTACTGTGTACCTGTCTGGGGCCAGGCCACCCAATCAGCAATGAAACTTAAGTTGTCATCACACAAACAAGCCCTCACAATATTGGAACAGAAGCCAATGAATAGCCCTATTGCAACTTCAACAAAAGTATAATCTATTAAGCTTTGACAATTTCCTAAATCTCTCACTGATGAAATGTATTTTTAATTGTGTGAATGGCTTTGTCCCAGAACTAGTCAGTCAAATGATTCTAAGATACTTCATTAAAGGAGCCTCCACAGGGGGCGCAGTTAGTGGAGACATTTGGCCAGTCCTCTTTTACAATTAAAAAGCCAACAGATTTGGAATACTCTACCATCAGACATGAATACATTAATGGATTTTGAAGCTTTCAATACTAAGGCAAAACTATGGTTTAAACAATGGCAAATCTCTGAACACTAACTTACATGTTTTATACCGCGTAGTATATTTGACCTTTGTTTCTCTTTTCTTTTTGTTTGTTTTTAATTGATTGTAATGATTAAGAATGACAACCTGCTTGTCTATGTCTGCTTTAATGTTAGCTGTTATGTCTATTTTAGTATTGTGTCGCATGTCCAGAAGCCTAACCAGGGAAAAGGACTGCAGAAGTGCGATATTCATGGAATTGGTTGCACTTTAAATAATAATGTGTTTTTAGCACTTTGAGCTGTAAAGGAGCTGTTTATCAATATTCAGATTTAATTGTCTTTCTCCCCCTTGCATCTCTGTCACTTCCCACTCCTTCCTGCCAGCTGGCGAGTCGATCAGTCCGGCAGCAGGTCATTCCCATGCTCACGATGCATCTGCTCCTGACGAGAGGCTGTGACAACAGCAGCAGGGTTCTCCAGACTGACCCCAGCACTCTCCTGCACCTCATCTTCACACTGGAGGCTGCGTTGGCTGCCATGAAAACCAGTCACTCCCGCCGCATATTACGCAACATCAAATAACCCCTTAGGTCACTTTCTGTATGACGTGTGCCTCCTGCCACCTGTAAAACACCACATTACTGCCTTTATACCTGAGAAAACATTAAGTAGTGTCTGTATTCTGCAGTAAAGGGTTGAATGTTGTTTTGATTTGTTCCCGGATGTTAAGTCAAGTTTATCCCATTTGATTGGCAAATGATCATCACTTTTATTATGCTTGATTTTCTATGTGCCAAATGATATTGACTGTATTGTATATAGCTTTCTACATTGCTACTGTTATTGTATAAAACTGTAATACAAAGATAAAACACCTGTCTTGTGGTCTGACAAAGCCAGCAATGTAAAGGTAGAAATGCCCTGACTTTTGAGGAGTGCAGTCCTGCCCTATGAAGGCAACCTACACAAACCGTGATCGTGAGAGAAATGACTTTAAAGATCACGACTGTCCAGCCAAATGTGTTATAGTTAGAACAGCAGTTATGTTCTTATTAAATATGTATTCTCTTTTATTCTGTAATGTTCACGACTTAAAATCATGACCAATTACTTGACCTATGACTGTAGAAATGCAGTTGGTGCATTTGGCTTTTGTTTTACCATGAAAAGATATATAGGGTATATAGAGTATATAGGTAGTGCAAAGGCAAGATAGGGCAAGGCTGAACCTACACAATTTATCACAAGATAAATCAGATTTTTAAAGTTGAATTCGTAAATCACTTTTCACTAAAATTGCACTTAATGCGCTTTGACTTTGCAGGGCAGAGCATCTGTATCGGCATTTAACTGGAATAGAATGAAAGAGTATCACGGCCAATGACTGCTTTAACGTAATTGTTGTGCATATGAAAGTAAAGAACTTGAACGTAACATACACGGTCAGATGCTGCTGATGGGTTTTATGCCTGGTGTGCAGTTTTAAGGGAAAGCTGTGGTTGTGTCTGTTGATCCTGAGCTCCACTTTATCAAAGCATATTAAGCTCAGTGAAAACTTTAAAGAATTACACACCTCATTTAGGAACTGTGTGTAAACTGTACAAATGTTTTCAATGCATAGCATATGATTTATCAGAATCATCTTCTATATCAGCAAATTTAGAAGCACTCTGTATGCAGATACCCCTGGAGTCACATACAAAATGCCAACTGGTCGTCAATGTTAACTTATTTGTCATTTTACAATACTGGTTGCAGAACAAAAATTTAGTTTAGGCACCTTTGTGATACATAGGAGAAAAACAATTCTCACAAAACTCACTCTTACTCATGCTCATGCGGGGTCGAGGTGAAGTCTGAACAAATGAGTCTTTTATGGAAGATGGCAAGTGATTCTGCTATCCTGACATTGTTCAGGAGTTCATTCCACCACTGAGGCTCCAGAACAGAGGAGAGTGGCAACCTCAGCGATGGCAGTACCAGCCAGCCAGATGATGTAGAGTGAAGTGCATATGACCTGAAAGGTGCGATTTGTCAGGTATGATGTGAACCAGGTTAGAGCAGCGATGCCAAGTTCAGCCAGAGTGGAGAGGAGGATTTGGTGGTTGACCGTGTCAAACGCACAAGATAAGTTGAGGAGAATGAGGACTGATGAGCTGGACAAGGCCCAGTGGAGTGAGAAGTCCGGAAGCCTGACTGATTAGGGTCAAGGAGGTCGTTTTGTGAAAGATAGGACAGTTGGTTGTTTGCTGTGGCTGTCTTGAAAGGAGCCGGAATAATGCCTGAAGCGAGGGAGGAGTTGATCAGAGTGGTGAGGAATGGCAGGATGTCGTATGAGATGTCCTGATCGTGCTGGTCTGGAGGTGAGGGGACAGAGAGCGTCTAAAGATGTAGATGGTACCTGTGATGTTCTGGTGGGTTTAATCACCCGCTGTAGAGCCTTCCTGTCGTGGGTTGTGATGAACCATGCCAGTTTGTGATGTTTCCAGTCAGAATGCTTTGGGAGGGCTTTGTAGCTGCCAGGAATATTTGTATACACATGTTCCAGGATATCTTTCCTCTTGTGGGGATCTGGACATGCTGGTGGAATTGAGGTTAAACAGTTCTACAAATTTTTTTAAAAAATATCCTGTCCACTCAATTGCAACAACACACTTCTTTTTCCAATGTTGATGAGTGTATTTCTGTCAGGGCAATGTGTGCTTCACTAGAGAGGGCCAAAATGGGAGCAAGTTTTAAAGGAGCTATAAAGGAGATGGGCAACTGCATCATTTATTGATCACCAGGCAGCAGAGCTAAAGCCCAGTGTTCTATTTCATGATTCTCTCTTATTATATATTTACAACAACCTCTTAATTATGTTAATGTTTAAATTCACTTAAGATTCTATGGTAATATTAAATCCATTAAATATAATTTGTTTACACCTCATACTGTTCTGTACGTGAGAGTATTAGGGCCAAGGGTGAGGAAAAAAACGGCAGGAGGAAGTTTTTTTATTTTCATTTTGCACTTCAAGTATAAAGTCAAGAATAAAGTTGACATTTCAAGATTAAAATTGACCTTTGAGACTACAGCAAACAGGGCATATGACTACCTCAACAGAAGAGATTGAGCCGAAAACTTTGCAAGCTGAAATTGAAAGGATGTAGTAATGGCAGAGGCAGGATCGTCGGGCAGCTCGCTCCCTCTAACTGGATTTGAGGGACCAGAAGAGTCGACTTTATTCTCGACATTTCAACTTATTTCTTGAAATGCGTAATGACAAAAAAACTTCCTCCTCTCATTTTTCCCCCTCATCCCTGACCCTACCCTCTGTAGTTCTGCATACAGAAGCCATACATATTTTAGACAGTTGGAGCAAACTGTTTTGAAAGGAGGGGGCATTGTAGTGGGAGCACTGGGGTGTCATAGGTGACTGTATAGCAGTGCCAAATGGTTAACATGGCTCAGGGTCAGGAGGAGGACCTCTTGGCAGAATTTTGCTTAAGGCCTCAGGGTGGTCTGCTTATGTATGAGACGATGTTTTGTTTTTGTTTTTTTGGTATGAGGTAACTCTCATTATCTGGTATGACTTAATGTTTTACTAGCCATGAGTTGTCATCAGTGTTGGGGAAGTTACTTTTAAAAAGTAGTATATGCTCATTACTCGTTACTTCTTTAAAAAAGTAATCCCTTACTTTACTTAGTTACCCTCTATGCAAAGTAATTTTTACGTTACTTGTGACTTTTACGTTACTTTTATGGTGCTCGACTTTGGGCAGAACCCCATCTCATGTCCTAAATGTGTATAGACCTACATAAAGTTCTACTATGGAGACATAACAGGTTTTTCTTTTGTGCTCTTTATTATGAAAAATGCCACAAACGGAGCACTTGACAAGAAAACAAGTTACCGTTGGTTGTGGAGCTCCGCCTCTCGCCATGCTGACTGACTGCTCTCTGCATGATGACTGACTGCTCTCTGCATGATGACTGACTGCTCTCTCCATGATGACTGACTGCTCTCTGCATGCTGACTGACTGCTCTCTCCATGATGACTGACTGCTCTCTCCATGCTGACTGACTGCTCTCTCCATGATGACTGACTGCTCTCTGCATGATGACTGACTGCTCTCTGCATGCTGTTGCTAGTAGCAGCCTCAGTGTCATGTCCTGTGATATTTGTGGGTTATTATGGTGCTTGGTGCTCCTGCTCAGCCATCCAGCCCTCTGCACATCTACAGCAGCTACTCTCTCTGTGCTCACCGGCTTACCGGCGCACCGCTACCAGCCACCGCGCTACAGCTCCAGCACCTCCTCGTCTCCAGACAGGGACTCTGATTAACTTTAAGCTAGCAATTTATTACAATAGAGGTGAAAAAAATGTGACAATATTAGTGTAGATTCCAGCTTGTCTAGCAATACATTTCAGTGCCTAGCTTCCATCGATATTACAGTTTAGCCTCCAGTTGTAGTAATTAATTTCACACTGAAACAGAATCATCAAAATGTTGTAACTGTCGGATCTTTAGGCCAGTGCCTTTTCTGTTCAAGAGTTCTTACAATTGAGTTAATCTGTGTGATAATAATACAGAGCAGCCTTTCTATTAGCCCATTTTAACTCCAAGCCTTGATTATATCCAAGTTTAGCCTCAAACTTTTCTAGCAATGTATTTCAACTCTAGGTTTCTTTAGGTAATGCAGTTCAGCTTTCTGCCCATTTTACATTTCAGCATCTAGGTTTTCATCAGGTGCGGAATAATGCATTTCAACTTGAAGATTTTCATCAATTTATTTATTATTATTTATGTCATTGTAGCAATGTTTAAGAATCAGTTGAGCTGTCAGCCTTCACACAATATTTTCTGCAGAAATGCATTTTCTATATAATTATTTCATTGTTAGATTTCATTTTATAGCAGATATTTACTTGCTCATCATCGACGCTGATACAAAAAAAACTATGATTTGAATATGATACACACTATGATCTCTCCTGTTGTCTTTGCTTTTTCACTTATACGTTGGTGTAGTTAATATACGGTATACGTTTTGGTGAGAAAGTCGTTCCAGGCTCAGCACATTGTTTATCATGAGCGAATACACGACATCCTCCTGTTGAAGTCAGGTTACTACAGGAGAGGAAAAAGGAAATGACGCAAAGTCAGGCGTCACCTGACCGATTCAGTTCGACACAGGAAGTTGGTTCGCGAATACAACATGGCTGTTGTCTACAGATAGAGGAGGTGTTGTCTTAAGCAATGAAATAATCAGGCTTTCGCAAACCGTAAGACAGTTGATTCAGTTCAGTGGGTTTGCTGGTTCTGACGCCGGTCCGACATGGCCCAGTGTGTTCAGTCTGTGCAGGAGTTCGTTCAGGACTCGTTTGTGCCGATGGTAGCCGTCTTATGTAGTGAAGAAGCGGAGAGAGTGACTCGCAAGAACAACCTGAATTTTGCTGAGCTGCTGAGGCCTTTCTGCAGACTAACGTCGGAAGGTAAGGACAACTATTTTAAACCCACCATAAACATCGACTGGCAGTCTTA
This sequence comes from Spondyliosoma cantharus, assembly GCA_900302685.1. Taxonomy (NCBI): domain Eukaryota; kingdom Metazoa; phylum Chordata; class Actinopteri; order Spariformes; family Sparidae; genus Spondyliosoma; species Spondyliosoma cantharus. The sequence goes on from OMLP01044794.1 coordinate 33,585, forward strand.
CAGCCGTTGCATATCAAGCTCAAGCTCAAGTGTGGCAGCTAGCAACTTAAGCCTGACGTTCGTGACCGTTGACATTAGCTCCGCGCTAACAGCCGGTTAGCAGACTGGATTGTGACTAAGCAGCTGTGCGTTGACGGAACAGATGAAGTCCAGACTTGACATTTGAGAGGGCCCAGTGACACCTGAATATTTAAGCTCGGAATAATGACAACTTTCAGACAGACAGGTAACAGTTCTGTTGATGTAGGTTTAACTGTCAAAATAATATTAAACGTTATATTTACGTTAACGTTAAGTAACGTTATTTAGCAAGCTAATTGGCTAGGGGGCTTCGGTTAGTTGCAGTCACTCACGAATGCTAACTTACCTCAAGCCTCGTCACAACCTATTGTCGGGATAGTATTACGGCTCGTCCGAGTTGAACTGCCCCTCTGAACAGAAAGGGAGCAGGTGACGGCAGCAGGCGGCACTGCCAAACATGTACATTGAAGACATTAATGGGGCATTATGTAGTTTTGGAGAAGAAATTAAAACTCATGATTTTAAAATGAACAATATTAATGAGGTAATGACACAAACAGAAATATTGATATTTTTTTTTTTCCCATAAGTGAATAAACCAGCTGTTCTCAGAGGAAAATAAGGTCCCAGAACACTGTTTGAAGCTAAAAAGGTGGCAGGCAAGTAAAACAGTATAAATTGTGTTATCCTTTAAGGTCAGTTTGTTTATTCAGTCATGACACAAAGAGTTTTTTTAGGCAGAAAAAAATTAAGGTTTTTCTCTTCTCATTAACATTTCTCCCCAAAAAACTACAGAGTGCATCTTTAAGCAAATTTGAGAGAGGAATGTCAATACTTCATTAGTCACTGCTGTCTACAGTATGTAGGGGTGGTTGTAGGAATTTGTAACACAAGGTGGCAAAGGGATGTTTGGAGGTGGTAACGATGAGTTGCCAAACTGGCGCACAGCCTGCAGAAGTAGTTATATAAACATAAATATTGTAATATTAGTAGGCTAAAGACATTTTTTTTGCAGAACCTCTCTCTGTTTCTCTGCATTGCGTCACCACCCCTTTTCACACTGTTTTGAATGCTGCGGAATGAGACATGCCTCTGTTCATTCTTTGAGCGTTGCACATGCACATTACTTAATGGGCAGGATGTAGCCAATCAGAGGCAAAGTAGGGTGGGTCATGCTAACCCATGGTAGTATGATCGAAGGACATTATAATTGATCCAAAACAACGCCGCTACAGCTGGTAATCACGGCTGCGGTATAGCCGTATGTATTTTATAATATATGTGAATATGTATATTTGTATAATGCCTGTTACATAGTGATGCACATGAGTTACAGAAGTAAAGGCTTGACTCTAATCCAGTTGATTCAGACAGTTCAGGAGCAGTGTTTTCTGTGGGAGAGAGTTGCTCCCTTTGGTGTGGACTTTTTCCACCCTTTTCACTTTTGAGACCTTTTACATGCACAAAAATGCTACATAACACTATAACCAAAAGGCAAAACCCCAAAAAGCATAATATGACTTTATTAAGACAGAACACAACATCACTTATTTGCGCTGAATTGTGGGCAATGTAGGAAGGTATGGCGGAAGGAAGCAGCGAGCAGACATTGTTAAAAGGCACACCCAGTATTTTAAAAGCCGACATTTGGAAACATTTTGGATTTTACAAACTTGCTGGGAAAGCATAGAGCTGGGCAAGGCCCTAGCTGTGTGTGAAGTCTGCCTCACAAGAATTAAGTACTTTGAGAATACAACCAATTTAAAGAACCACGTGAGCTGTTTACCCTAAGCTAACGCTTGCTAGAGCTAATGCAGAGCATAACACTACAGCAAGTCCCTTCTCAGTTTATGCACCAGTTTGAAACACATCTGTGGATGTAAACGGTCACTGTAGGACCAAAATGTTTAACCTACTGTGGAAGAGACGTGACCAGAGATCATAAACAGAGTAGAAGGGGTCAGTAGCAGGGTATGTTGTTGAGCATGGATAAACACTGATCAGGCATAACATTCTGACCACCTGCCTAATATTGTGTTGGTCCCCCTTTTACTGCCAAGACAGCCCTGACCCGTCAAGGCATGGACTCCACTAGACCCCTGAAGGTGTGCTGTGGTATCTGGCACCAAGGTGTTAGCAGCAGATCCTTTAAGTCCTGTAAGTTGCGAGGTGGGGCCTCCATGGATCAGACTTGTTTGTCCAGCACATCCTGCAGATGCTCGATTGGATTGAGATCTGGGGAATTTGGAGGCCGAGTCAACACCTCAAACTAGAGTTTGGCGGTATGACCAAAAATGTATACCACGGTATTTTTCAAAATTCCTACGGTCTAACCTTAACCCAAAAAGCTACCACTGGGCCGGGTCGGCATAAACATGTGACGTGACGTGAAGCACGAAGTTGGGTGTGAACAGTGACGTACAACATATGCATCGGAAGAAATGTGGCGACACTTGATAGTTTTACTTAATTTAACCCAGCTAGCTGTCAGCTACAGAGATGGCAATTTCTATCCTATCCTATCCATCTTCACTGTAACATAGCATCAGAGCACTACTGTTTACCCTCACAGTTGCAACATTGAAAAGGGTCCAGTCTGAAACAGTGTCACGCGGTGTAGCGTAGCGTTCCGAACATTTCGTTTCGTTTTCGTTTCGAACGTTGTGTAATCAAATGGTATGGCGGTATATTAAAAATTCATATCATAACGAAAATATACACCGGTATTCGGTGTGAACCGGTATACCGCCCAGCACTACCTCAAACTCGTTGTTGTGTGCCTCAAACCATTCCTGAACCATTTTTGCTTCGTGGCATGGCATTATCCTGCTGAAAGAGGCCACAGCCATCAGGGAGTACCGTTTCCATGAAAGGTGTGCATGGTCTGCAACAATGCTTAGGTAGGTGGTATGTGTCAAGTAACATCCACATGATGTAAAAGAAAACGTGATTCATCAGTCCATGCCACCTTCTTCCATTGCTCCGTGGTCCGGTTCTGTTGCTCATGTGCCCATTGTTGGTGCTTTCGGTGGTGGATAGGGGTCAGCATGGGCTGAATTGCAGAGTTGCAGACTAGTTAGACTAGTTAGTCTGCAACTATGCAGGCCCATACGCACCAAACTGCAATGCACTGTGCAGGGCTCCAGACTGCGATCAAAATTGGAGACAGTGAAATTTTACATTTAGTCGTGCATGTGCGACCAGCGAATTTGCCGGTGTTTTTTTTTTTACACTGGTATACTGAAGGGGCGAATCAAAGAATCTGGAATCTGGGTTTACAGGTGGCAGGCCAATGTGTGTGAGAGGGGCAGGGAATGGGGAATGGCACTGTAAGTGACTAATGTGTGGAGGGGGAGGGTCCTAAAGTTGTTCAGAGGAGAAGGTTTCACTTTCAGCGAACAATGGCGAAATGAACTCTTGATGCTCCGCCACGCCAACGGAGCTGACATGTTTCACTGTAGTCTATGTGTTAACTTCCACCTGCTTCGTGCCAGCTCCGGCAGTCCGAAGCCCTCCGGACCAGATACGCAGGACTTCTATTTCTGCGGATGCCTCGCAAGACGCAGCAATTCAACTGAATTTAGCACCGAGCAGACAGGAAGTCATGCACCGAAACAACAATATAACATACGGTTAATTTTCAAAATAAAACACTCCATTTTGGCGCCAGCACACAAATCTCAAAAAGAGACAAACACAAGCTCTTCTTCTAATCCTTCGGTCGGGAACACTTCGTGTTGTTGTTTTTATAACACATACCTATAACTGCGGCCGTGAGTGATTCTGTGATTATAGCGGGAAGTCTCGCGATGCCAGTTGTCGACAGTACTGCGCCGTGGCAGACTCAAAACAAAACCAGTGGGGGTTGCCGGACGGCAGACGGCAGAGCAAAACTGGATCGGCGCAGTAACGCACCGGAGGATGAATCCGAGTCTGAAGACACAAGTGTGGCGAAAAAGGGCAGAAAATACTGTTTTCTGTTTTTTTTTTTAACTTTATTGCCTTTTATGCACGTTAACAAGCAATTAACATCACAAAGGAAAACAAAAACAAAAACAACATCTTGAGATTGGGGTCTCATCTGTCGCTTGGAGATATCACTGTATAAAGATAGAGCACATACACACTTTTCTATTAAAAATAAGTCAAATGGTGGTAATTACAGTAGTTATTTAAATAGAATTTAGCTTTTGAGGTATAAGAGTCTTAAGCGAGATACTCAATAACTAGAGTCCATCTTCTCATGAAGATGGGTACTTTTAGCTGTAACTGGGCAGTCATATATTCCATCATGTAAACATGCTTTACTTTCTGTAACCATTGAGCGATCATGGGTGGGTTAGGTTTCATCCAGTTAATAGTAATCATTTTTCTTGCAATCATCAACAAAACATGTAGTATATAACATTGTTCTGTGTTAAACATGTGGTCAGGAAATACATCTAATAAAAATAACAGAGGGTCCATGGGAAGGTCCATTGCCAAAATTTTTCCAGTTCTTCTTTGGCATTTTTCCAAAATATTTGTATTTTCAGGCAGTCCCAAAATATATGAGTATGATCACCGACCACACCACAATTCCTCCAGCATTTGTTACTGGGATTGTTTTTGGAGACGAAAGTTGTTAACGGTGTCCTGAAGAACCTGGTTTTGACCTTCCAGTCAAATTCTTTATAGAGTTGGCTTCCAACCCCCCTATGGCATCTGGAACAAATGTTTTCCCAAGAGTCATCCTCTATTATTGCATTCAGCTCCAGTTCCCATTGTTGTTTCATGTGTAGTGTATTATCTGACATATATATCCTTACCGTATTGTACATGTGAGATACTTGTTTTCTTGTTGAGGAACCGTGTTCAGACGATGTATAAAATGGCTTTCTATATTTGTAGGTTCCTTTCATTAATTTTCCCAATCTGTATTTTTGAAACATAATGTCTGATTTGTAAATATCTATATAGGTCACTTGAAGGCGAGGCAAACTTGTCTCTAAGTTGTGAAAAAGATTGAAATACGTGCCCATCCAGGAGTTGATTTATTATTATCAGACCATTCTCCAGCCATCTTTTGTAAGTCCTGTTTGACATGGATGGTAAAAACTCTATGTTCCCGACTATAGGCATGGCCCGTGACAGAGCTACAACTCCCTTTAGTTGCTTTTGGACTAAATTCCAAACCTTCAATGTATGTATGACCCAAATATTATTGATTTTAAGTTTTTTCTGATATTGTTGGCTAAGAAATGGAAGACTAGACAAGGGTACCCCTGGTATGGGGTTTTGTTCAATAGAGACCCATTGCCCCGACAATCCATGCCACCACCGCTCGCAGCTGAGCTGCCCAGTATGTGGAAAGTTTTGACTTCATTTTGAATTATAGCGACATTTCCCACAGTGAGCCTTCTGTTCCACTGTGGCTGCTGCTGACTGACATTTTGAAATTAAAGGTTTATTCTGGAGGAAACTAACAGCATGAAGTGAAGAACAATGAACATATAATAGAATAAAACTTTATACATATCAATGAAATCCACTGACAACCACATTTCTCATGGTGTCTTGTTGATTGAACATAATTAACAGTCACAGCAGAGTAGAAACATTTAAACATGTTGTCTCTTCTGTTTCTCAGCCTGACATCCGGTTACAAGGTTATCCTCGGACGTGACTCACTACAATCCACAAGCCCTAACGAGGTGATCCGCACCGTGTCCCGGCTTGTCAGCCATCCAAACTTTAATTCCAAGACATTCGACAATGACATAGGCTTGGTGCAGCTCTCTTCACCTGTTACGTTCACCAACTACATCAGGCCGGTGTGTCTGGCGGCGGATGGCAGCGTCTTCAACTCTGGGTCAAGCTGCTGGATCACCGGATGGGGAGATATCAAAACTGGCAGTAAGAATTTATTCTTAATTTCTAAATGTATTGTTTGTAGTGAATGATTGTACAGATTAAATCTTATCAAACTTCTCCGCAAGACGACACAAAGATATAAATCAGTGGCACAAGAAGATAATGTGATTAAAGAGCACCAGCAAAGAAAAACCTAACTCCAGTAGAAGTACAGACTCCAGTAAAGTAATAGATTACAGGCGCTGACATGTACTCAGAGTATCAGAGTAAAAAGTCTCCCTCTGAAGGACGTTTGTGGTCAAAGCTAACTGAAGCTCACGTCATATTAATAGAATTCAAAGACTATTAAAGTTAAAGGTAGAATCAGTAGGATTTGTCCCAGATTTGTCCCAACGCA
>OMLP01044795.1:0-23429 GCA_900302685.1 Spondyliosoma cantharus
CTCAGCCTCTAGTTCAGGCTGAGCTCTAATCATGGCGCGAGTAATCGCACATGCTGAAAACACATCTAGAAAACACTGAGCATTCTTATCAGGCATGTTGGAAACCGGAGTAGCAGTTACTACTAATGATGGTAGATTAGCAAACACACGGCTACCAGCTAACTGGTTACCCAACAGAATATGAACACCCTGAACCGGCAAAGCAGGGCGAACACCCATAGTGACTTCCCCTTTAACAAACCCACAGTCCAGAATCAGCTTATGCATAGGCACAGGTAAAACATTCAATCCCATACCACACATAAGTATCCTATCCCCAGTATCTGAATGCTGGGAAAAAGGTAACACAGAACCCACTACAAAAGAATCAAATGAACCAGTATCCCTGAGGATTTTTACCGGGACTCTTGCATCACCTCCCACTAGTGATACATAGCCATCAGACACAAAAGCTGAAAATTCTGGACATTCTGGACTGGCATCATTCGCCACCTGCTGAAAAGGAGAAACACAGGGAGAGGCACAGCGAGAACCTGGCTTCTCACAGGAAAGTTCAACTTTAGCTCGGTTAACTACTGGTGCTTCAACAGGCACAGCAGCCATAACAGGTTTTACGTGGCTGAATGGTCCAGCCTTTGCTTTGGATCTGTTGTTAGGACACTCTGCCTTGTAATGCCCTCTATTTTTACAGTAGTTACATATTTTATCATAAGAGTTCTGAACAGCCCTGTAGTCATTATGCTTACCAGGATGAGACGGTGTTGCTTCCTCCCCTCGTTTATTTGCAGGGAAGGACTGACTGGCATCCCCTTTATAGTCACCTCGTTTATTTGCAGGGAACGACAGACTGAAATCCCCTTTATAGTCACCCCGGGTTCTGTACTCTCACTCACGATGTACCAAAGCATATTCGTCCGCCAACTTGGCAGCTTCAGGGGCAGTTTTCACCTTATGTTCATTTATGTAGGTAGCTATACGACTAGAAACAGAGTTTTTGAATTGCTCCAATACAATTAAATCACACAGCGCCTCAAAAGTATGAACTTCAAGTGAAGAACACCACCTGTTAAAGTGAGTTGTGATATCTCTGGCAAACTCCATATGAGTCTGCTAACCAGACCGCTCCCAAGTCCTAAATTTTAAACGGTACACTTCAGGGACCAATTCATAGGCTTTCAACACAGCCGTTTTAACAGATTCATGAACCCCGCTTTCAGCTACCGTGAGTGCAGAATAAGCCTCCTGGGCTCTCTCAGTCAGCGTACACTGGAGTAGCAATGTGCGTTCAGCATCAGATCAACGCCTTCTCTCTGCAACATGCACAAACAGGGAAAAGAAGGTGTCTGGATCAGGTTCAGAAAACCTAGATTAGAAATTACCAGAGATATCAAAGGAACATGCATGCCCCTGACCAGCACCACCATCAATGGCTAGCCGGTGCATCTGATAATCCAGCTGCAGTTTCCTCACTTCATTCTGTTTAATTTCCACTTCCAAAAGTAACAAGTGCCTACGCACCTCAAAGGATAATCCTCCTGAACTATCCAAAGTTGCAGCAGCTGTGCCTGAACTTGACTCAGCACCATCCCCCCGCTTCAGATTTAACATCTCCATTAAAATTCTCTTCATGTTGTTCTTCATACGCTTATCACCAAAATCAAACTCATAGTATGCAGCAAGTTCTACAACTTCTTCACACGAACATAAGTCCAATAACTCAACAGATGGAGCAGCCACAAAATCCTGAATATTTTTATTCAACGCCATGATCAACAATTACTCTTAAATCTGTCCAAAATTCAAAGACTGATGCAAAAAAAAATAAAAAAATAAACTGGTATCTGAAATCATCTTACATGAAAACAAATGTAACCTTGATGTAGCCCCAAAGGTCTGTAGGCCTACACAGTTAAGGAATTGCTGGATATTGTCCCTCTAACTACCTAACCAAAAAGCTAGCTAAACTTCCCCACTAGCTCTTCAGGTGCTCGGTGGTGGGTACTACCACTGAATACCGCAAGCCCGGCAAGCAACCAGCAATTGGTGATTCACCCGCAGCCTCGGCTGTGCTCCCGAGACAACTGCTCAAGCCACCGATAACGCCACACTACAAAATCCCCCCGGGACGAACTCCAAAGGGAACTCGCGCCTAGCCTAACAGGGACAAAACACAACAATAGACAGTAGATCATGCAACAACCCCCAGAACTCGGTTACCAGAAAATGAAAAAAAACACTCGCCTAGATTCCAAACATTTACAGACAAACAGGACAAACAATCTCCACAACAAGTAGCATTACATAACACTGCTCAACAGATCTCATAATGTTTAACAAAGCAACACTTAACCCTCGGTAATGTCTCCCAACAAAGCCGTAGCCAGCATGTTCACTGTTATGGCCTCAACTGAAAATGACTCGTTCTGTGGCCAGAAACATATTAAAGAGTCAAAACTCAAAAATAACTTCAACCAAAGCTTTTATTCACAAAAGAAGTAAATAAGCCAAACAAAAAAAGAGTTTGGAGGTCTGGCAAAAAGAAACATAAGAATGAAGGGAGTCCAGGCCAGCCACACCATGGGCTGTGTCCTTCCTAAAGTAAAAATAAATGGCAACCAAAGTTACCAAACTAAACCCCGAAAACAGAACTACCAGACCTCCATCCTCAAAGTACAAAACAAATCAAAAGATGCCTCGTCCCACAGACAGCCTGGCACCCCAACAACACGGGAGCCTGAGAAAAAGTGAAGAGCAGCCAGAGGGGGGAGCGACACCTCCAGCGTCTCTTAAATGGGCCACAGGGAAATCACCAAGATCGGGTACACCTGGTAGGAGGAAGAAAAGGAGAGAAGGGCGGGCGCGCGTAACACCCCCGCCCTAAGTTAGTGATTTTTTTTTTTTCTTTTTTTGGCACAAACACACACAAAAAAATAAAAATAAATCACAAAAAACAGAAAACAAAACACTTCAACTACAAGTGCGACAACGCGTCTGCGACCACATTATCCCTGCCACGGATATGTTTCACATCAATGTTGAACGCTTGTAAAAATAGACTCCACCGCATCAGTCGTTGATTCGCATTTCGCATCTTCTGAAGGAAAACAAGAGGGTTATGATCAGAAATCATCAGGCATAACAAAGGCCGAAATTTCCTTAGCACGGCCAGTCAGCGGAACTTGCCAGTATCCCTTCAGTAAGTCAAGCTTTGTCACATAAGAAGCGTTGCCAACTCTGTCGATACAGTCGTCCATCCTAGGTAAAGGGTAAGAGTCAGGTTTTGTCACGTTATTAACTTCACGAAAGTCCGTGCAAAACCGGTCAGATTTATCAGACTTGTCAACCAGTAAACAGGGAGAACTCCACAAACTCAAACCGGGCTCCGCAATCCCATTCTCGAGGATATACTCAACCTCTCTTCTGAGACAGCGCTTCTTATCAGGATTCACACGATAGGCGGGTTGCTTAATCGGTAAACAGTCACCCACGTCGATATCATGTTGTAGGACTGTTGTGCGAGAAGGTACATCAGAAAATAGCGACTTATGGGACACAATCACCTCCACGATATCATCACGCTGAACTTCAGGCAGGTGAGCCAAATGAGACCCAAGTTCAGTTAGCATCTTTGAGTTCTGTAATCTCCCCTGCACCACAAGCAGCAGAGAAAAACACAACATCCTCATCTCCCCCCACAGAGGTCACAGAACCCACACTAGATTCAGCACGTTCAGCACCGGACAACTCCGCCATAGAGACAGAAACAGATTTGACAGGATCAGCACTGGACAGCTCCACAGAGTGAGTGACAGGTTTAACAGCTACAGGACTGGTTGACACACAGACCGGCCCAAGCCCCGCCTCACGCTCATGATAAGGCTTCAACATATTGCCATGGCATAGCCTAGGCGTAGCAACAAGATAATCACGGTCTCCAATTTTTTTTCTGGACAAGATGCGGACCACTGAAGCGAGCTTGCAGACTAGAACCAGGGATCGGTAATAAAATCAACACTTTATCACCCGGGGCGAAAACTCTGCTCGCAGCTTTACGGTCATACCAGCACTTCATCTTCTGCTGAGCAGACACCAGATTATCCCTCGCTAACTCACAAGCGCGATTTAGCTTCAAACGAACACAAAACACACACGAACACAAAATCCAGCAAATTCTGAGGTTCAACTTCACCCAGCCATCTTTCCTTCAGGAGTTTCAGCGGACCATGCACAGAAAGAGAAAAAAACAGCTCAGAGGGACTAAAGCCTACAGACTCCTGCACAACTTCCCTCGCCGCAAACAACACCAAAAGGAACTCCCTCATCCCAGTCTTTATCAAATTCCTTGCAGTATGCTCGTAACATCGACTTGAGCGTTTGGTGGAATCACACAAGCGCCCCCTGTGATTCAGGATGATATGCGCTCGAATGAACGTGAGTGATGTCAAGCTGTTTAAGACTCTGAGCAAAGATGCACGACATGAAATTCGTCCCCTGATCAGTTTGGACAACCCTCGGCAGCCCAAACACAGAAAAACTTAATCAGAGTCTTCACGACAGAAGGAGCAGAGATCTTATGTAGCGGGATAGCCTCAAGGAAGCGTGTTGTTGTACACATGATCGTCAACAAGAATTTATTACTGGACTTACTGCGCGGAAATGGACCGACACAATCAACAATAACCCGTTCAAAGGGTTCACAGACAGCTGGAATCAGATATAATGGTGCCGGTGGAACCATCTGATTCGGCTTACCAGTAACTTGACACACATGACACGACTTGCAATATTGCACCACATCCCTCTTCAAACCAGGCCAGAAGAAATGGCGCAACACTCGATCGTAAGTTTTATTTATACCAAGATGACCAGCAAGCTGATGATCGTGAGCCAAGTTCAAAATGTCACGGCCATGCTTTGATGGAACCACAACCTGCCTACTCACGCTCCACTCATCGTCCTGTGACGCGTAGAGTGGCGTCCATTTACACATAAGCTCCCCGTCTTGAACAAAGTATCCCCGCGGAACAGACACGTTCTCCTCAGCTACCCCAGCACTGTCAAACAGAGATGACAGCTCAGCATCCCCCTTCTGCTCACGTGCCAGCTGTTCACGCGCCATGGACATACCACCAAGTGCACCCGCGTCACCATCCCGTGCTGGAAAACTAGACAGACACGGCACATCAGGCAAGCTCAACTTGTCATTTACAATAAAACTGTCAGACAAATCTATTACATCTTTGTTCACCACCCGACGTTTGGACATGGCACGGGTTACAGCACAGGCCGAAAACACTTCAGGATATTCCTGAGCCAACTTATCTGGATACTCAGCTAACACAGGAACGACTGTCACTTCAGGCTTCACCAATATTTTGCCCCCTGCCAGATCATTCCCCAAAATAAAGTCCACTCCCTCAATTGGGAAAGATGGGCGAATGCCCACAGCCACATAACGTGCACAGGCGCATCCAAATACTGCATACCAAAACCCCGAAAGACAACCTCAGAATCCACAGCAGTTTCAGCAGAAAGAGGTAATACGTTACCCAAAATAAATGACTGCGACACAGCTGTATCCCTCAGTATCATTATTGGAACCTTATCACCCTCCTTAGTTAAGGACACAGCACCGTCCATAAAGAACGGAGCAAAAACGTCAAGCTCAGACTGACTAGACACTGGAGTTAAATCAGACACAGGACTGGCTATCTTAACAAGAGCAACAGTTTTCACAGGCCTCTTCTCTTCGGGCAAAACATAACAATTTGCTGCAATATGGCCACACTTCCTACAGTAAAAACATACTGGGCTCTCCCTAGCTCTCTGATCCACTTTAGGCCTCCCGTCTGCACTACTGGACCTACCAGACTTCACAGACACGCCATAAACACTTGAATCTTCCCTCAGCTGGTTATCATTAATGCGTACTGGCACAGACGTCTCACAGAACACAGACTTATGACTGAGCGAGAATTTGTCTGCAAGAATAGATGCGTCAGAAAGTTTTGCAGCCTTCTGCTCACTCAAATAAGTAGCAAGTCTCTCAGGCAGGCAGTTCTAAAACTCCTCCATAAGCACCAAGGCTCTAAGATCTTCCAAAGTTTTAACTGCTTGCTCTGAGCACCATTTATCAAATAAGGTCTCTTTCTCACAAGCAAACTTGACATACGTATGCGACTCCGTCTTCCCAAGCCTGCAAAACTTCTGCCGATACGCCTCAGACACCAGCTCATATGCCCTCAAAATACTAGCTTTAACTTTCTCAAAATCAAGGCTATGTTCAGGGGACAAGGCTACATAAACCTCCTGAGCCCTCCCGATCAGTACGCACTGCAACAGGAGTGTCCACACATTTCTAGGCCATTTTAGCGCCATGGCAACACGCTCAAAGAGGATAAAATATGTATCCACATCCTTCTCACGAAAGCATGGAACCAGACAAATATTACCCCTCACATCAAAATCCACTGACTGTTTTGACGGATCACGTGACAAGGGAGATCTCGCCGCACTAAGTTCTAATTCTTTTAAATGTAAGACGCGCTTAGTTTCCTCCTCTAACCTTCTTACCTCAAGGCTGCACTGCATTTCCTTCTCCTGGAGATCTAATCTCCGCAACTCCACCTCCAGTTCCTTCAATTTCACCGGATCAGCACCACCTGCCTCAGACTTGGCGACAACCACGCCCTCACCAGCTGACAGCACTCCCTGCTCGACCAAAACAGACAACAGCTGATCTTTAATTACTTGCGTCCTGTCCTGCATACTAAACGAAATTTCAAGCTTTCCAGCAATCAATGTGAGATGTTCCTTCGTACAAGCTTCCAGCCTCTCCGAGTTGGATTTCCAATAAATTTTGGAGTCAAACTCCATCGTGATCAAACCAGATCATAAATCACAGTAGCCCCGAACCCGATCACAAAAAACACTTTTAGGCACGACACCCGACAGTAGCAATAAACTACTTCAACATACTCAACTGTTTGACGGGCCCCCAAATATGTTGTGGCCACAACTGAAAATGACTCGTTCTGTATTACATATACATATTATATATGTACATATTAAAGAGTCAAAACTCGAAAATAACTTCAACCAAAGCTTTTATTCACAAAAGAAGTAAATAAGCCAAACAAAAAAAAAAAATAACACTACCAGAGTTTGGAGGTCTGGCAAAAAGAAACATAAGAATGAAGGGAGTCCGGGCCAGCCACGCCATGGGCCGTAGGACCCGGTCTTCCTTCCTAAAGTAAAAATAAATGGTAACCAAATTTACCAAACTAAACCCCGAAAACAGAACTACCAGACCTCCATCCTCAAAGTACAAAACAAATCAAAAGATGCCTCGGACAGGCAGCCTAGCACACCAACAACACGGGAGCCTGAGAAAAAGTGAAGAGCAGCCAGAGGGGGGAGCGACACCTCCAGCGTCTCTTAAATGGGCCACAGGGAAATCACCAAGATCGGGTACACCTGGTAGGAGGAAGAAAAGGAGAGAAGGGCGGACGCAGACACCAAGCAGAAGGCCAGCATCAGGGTGGAGAGAGAGAGAAGACTGGCAGCTCCTCAGATTTAAAAGTTTGGCTTACAAGGGCCCTTGGTGTAAGTCAATCAGCAGCCAGCTCTGCTTCCTCTTTGGACTCAGCCTGAAACACAACAATAGAGAGACACCTGGGGCCCTGGTGGAACTCTGCACCCCCATGAGGGAGCAGCAACACAGGCACCCCTCTAGGGCCGTGACAAGATAAAACAAATATTTTTCGCCCTCCAGTCACTAACTAATGCATATTTATTTCTGAAATAAGGTCCTAAAGTGGTCTACTGTCGCTGTCAATCGATAAACAGGTAAGAGTCATTAGTTTTGTAGGTATTAGGGCAAAACACTATATGACAATGTATGCTTATAACAAATTATTTGTATATAATCACACATTATATATTATATAACAGTCCTGCTTACCAGTGACTGTTTTAATTCATCAAATTAAATAACCTCAATGCTTCCACTCTCTTACTTGCTAATATGAGAGCCAATCAGCAATCATCAGGCCCTTTATCAGTTCAATGAGCTACACCTGTAGCACACAGCTTCCTGCTCATAATATTAATACTCACATACCTTCCCCACTGCCAACAGCATTAAAACTCAGACAAGAATCAAAATCATGATTTTATTTACGTCGCCGAGCTTCAATGTATGCAAAAATGTTTTATAAGCTTTGATGTGAAACTATAGTGTTTCTTTATTGGAATGTATTTTAACGTGTAAGTTATTAATGTCAATTTGCCCTTTTTCTTGGACAGATTGAAATGCCCATCATTAATATTTAAGGCTCCTTTAATACAAACGTAAAGTCCACCTGCACGAGTTGATCTGCCTCTTTGAGGCGTGCCGACATTGGTTATGTTTTTTTTCCTGTTTCACTTGGTTGCAAATGTAAACAGCTTCCAGATAAAAAGCCAATATATATTAGGTTTTCTCAATTCTTATTTATTTATTCATAGTACAATTGTGTCTTCCTAAGTTATGGAAAGATGTATACAAGTATGGATAACTGTAGCCAAATTGCAGTAGAGGTTTCTGACAAAATAGGCTACACAAGTTATTATTCCGTTCATGTAAGACACAATTCAGGGATTGTTGTCTTTGCAAATATAGACATCCTCAGCCTTCAGACTGACAATATGTGTGTCTCTGGTGAGCTTTCGAGAAACCCACCTCACGTTTTAAAGTGACGTCTGATGTGTTATGATGGCTTGGCAGCAGGGACAGTAGTACATATACAAGGCATAGTATAGTAGACCAATCTCAACCTTTCTAACATTAGGCCACAAATTATCTCATTTCACCACTTGCAGTCCTATCAAATAGGATTATTAGTACTGAGTTAAAGCTGTGCAGACACTACACCGTTTAAGCCCAAATTCAGCCTTCAATTAGTCGCCAACTGAATTTCTGCCAAATCAGTTGTGGTGTGAGGTGCAGTTTAAACTGGGACAAGATGGCTGTTTGCAACATACTCTCACTCCCAGCACATCAAATACATCAGCTTTCAAACTATGATGCTCTACCGACCGCGCACGAAGGGCTCCGTGGTCAAGTTAATGATTATGTTACATATGCAGCATCCGGCTATACTTTCAAAATCAAGCTTGCTGACAAACATTTCACATTTTAAGACAATGTATGGCTTTTGGAAACTGATTAAGCTTGTGAAATTCGTCACACTTAGGCAAAAATACTCAATATAAGGTTTAGGAAAAGATCATGTTTTGGGTTTGAAAAAACTACTTTCAGTCACATCACTTTTGTGACGTAGTTTATGTACGTTAACTTACATAAAAACTTTTCCTGTGTGACACATCCACTCACCCTGGGCTTGGACTCTCACTCCTTAAACTACTCCACGAGAGATGTGCTTCAAACAGTAACGCTAGAGAGGTACCTTTGGCCTAAACTTTAATGTGCAGGGCCACTGAGGAGATTGCCTTATTTGACGTGTTGGGAGTGAAAAAAAGGATGCTGTTTAACCTCCTGAACAGAATGGATGTCTCGGAAGTCACAAATCTTTGTGAGAATGCAGTAATACAACACTGAACTTGCCAAGAGAACAGACAGTTCATATTGCCATCCATCTGCGGCTCTATAGTTTCTTTCTTATCGTTCATGGAAGAATTACACAAAGTAACACTGCCTTTCTCTCACTTGAGTCAATATTGTTGAGGACAGTCACTTTGTTGAAATGAACTTCATTGGAATTGCCACCGCACAAAATGATCAGGGATTCTAGGTTTATGTTGAGTGTGATCTCGACGGAGTGACAATTGATCAGTATAATGTGTAGTGCGAATTAACACAATGGACAAGATCAGTAAAAATGCACAGTGTCTGCCCACGGAGCAACTTTTAATAAAGTGTCAGTGGGCGTGATATTGAATATTCAGAAATGCACTGGAGTGTGAGGAACGAATTAAATTAAGTTTAGATAGGTGAATAGATTGATAGATGGGGTAGAGTAGATAGCAAGAACTAACTTACTTTGTATCTGGCATCAAACACCGTCCGCATATATTAATACTGTGATCTTTTTATTTTTTTTTTCCCCCAATTGAGCAAACAAATTTAATCTTTTAAGGGGCATCAATTTTAATCCAGCAATGGTCATGAAGTCATCTTTATTTATTCCTTTGCTGCAGCTGGTGATTAATTAATGTTCAGTTGGTTAATGGACTTTCAACCGCACTGAGTTCTGAGTGCGTTTTTGGTTGGATGAATAATGAGCGTGGATAGTTTGTCCATGCTGCAGACTGCAGTTGATGCAGTTCAGCGTGTTTGAAGTTGCTGAACTTGCACAATTCTTGCATCTTGGGGAAAGTCTGCTTGATTTCTGGTGCCAGTGCCAGTTTTGATATTGTCCTATCGACCAGTATTTACACTTTTTTTTTTTCTCTCTTTCAGTTACGCTCTAATATGGTTATCAAAGACTTGCTGTAAAGATATGTAATGGGGGAAAGATATTTACAGTTTAATAATAAACTTTACTATCCAAAATTACATCAATGCACTGAAACTGTAAACATCACTGGGAATTAAAAAGTATAAATGACCTCAAACAACTTTTTCTGCATTATTAAACAAACTCTTGGGATAGGCTGCTTTGTTGCTCTGCTACTAGCATGCAGGTACTATTGGTGAATGTTTGTCCACATCAACAGATGAAAAATAATAATATTGATCAACAAGGCATATCAAAACGGTGGATTTTAAACTTCGGCACCAGACCAAACAGAGATTCCGAGTGAAACATGACGCCAAATAAATAAATTCTCTGTGTTCCCCCTGGTGCTAGCGTTTAGCCATGCTACTTGTATGCTCACAACTGACCCATCCTACTCTGTCTCTGATCTTGGAGTCATGCCTTTGCTATAGCAGGTTTAGGATATAGTGATTGTTGACAGATTGAAAAAAAAGAAGTGTTCTTTTTAATTGTTGCAGAATTTCAAACTGAATACACATGAAATATTATGTTAGACTTCTTTGTATTTTTGGTCATCGATGCTGCTCATCTGATCACCAGCTTATGTGATTGGCCACCACAGTGTGATATTGGGTTGCCCTTCTCCAAAAGTTGATTCTATTTAAACTTTTTTTAAATTTTGATTGCATTTTTTCCCCCCAGCGATTCTGCACTGCCGCAGCCTAAACATACTACCCTCATTCGAATGAATGGGAGGACCAGCATTTTCAAGACACTTTCTGTCTGCATGGGGCCTTAATGTATACATTTTGCATTTACAAGTAGCTGTAAAAGTGTCTTTGGCCGAAGATCTAGTAGTGTGGACATAATTTTGAATTTTAGAGCTTCTGGTACAGTCACTACAGAGTTTATTTGCTTTTCTCTTAGTCCAATTACAATGAGATCATCCCAAATGCAAGTTGGTGCAGGTGGAAGGATTTTATCTTCACCCTCTCTACTCTCATTTAGAGCACAGAACCCCTTTACCCGAAGGGACCTCTTTTCACTGTTGAGCTTTGTTACTTTCCACTGCTTTCCATTGGACTTCTGGCCCTCTGCACACAAAAATTGTACAGGATAACTCTTTCTGATTGCCGACCTACCCGGCCGGAGTGAGCCGACCTCCCTTTAATGTGCTGCTTGAGCCAGACAGTGAAAAAGAAGTCAAGGAGAATGGAAGCCAAGGCTTCAGTGACTGTCAAATGAAAGTCTCTCTCTACACAGCCTTTTGACTTCTCTCAATGGTGCTATAGGCAACTCTACAGCCTCATTCTGTCAAACAGTGTTTGGCAATTTGGTCACAGTGAAATGACAGAGCAGTTAAGTGAGTATTTTCACTGAAACACCAGCGGCTCGTCTCAAAGTGTTTAGATATGGTGCAGTAGAGTGAGGACAGCAGAGCTCAGATCATACAGACTGAGAGATTGAGAACACAGATGATATATAGATGCTATATGTGATTCCACAGAAACCAACACAGAGGTAGAAGTGTGCAATATCAAGCATCCTACTGTTTTTGACCTGTCTTGGGTTTTTCACCACTGGCCAGGTGGAAGGAGCTGGTGGACATTCAACTCAAACAAACCTGCCATAGAACCAGACACCACCACTGGGCAGTAAACCGAGCTGAACCCTTACCTCTAATATTTAGCAGATTGTTGAACCCGTGGACGTCCCCGAGCTCTGAATCGCTTTATCAAAGCGCTGACTCTCGGCTGGAGAAGCCAGTAGTCATCTAGCAAGACTGGGTTTGAGTTAGCACATGAAAGCTTGCCTCGAGGCGTGATTTCAGACTCATCTGTTGTACTGATTCTGCTGGGCTCATGTTTGCCTGTGCCTGCAGTGACAGCAAGGCTTCTCTGTGGAAATACTGGGCTGCAGCATGTGCTCTGAGAGAAAGCCAGTGGTGCCATTGCCTTTTTGACTCCCGAGAGTGAAGCCGAGGTGGCTGCCAGCATATCAAGGGAGGGTGTAAAATTGCTCTGAAACATTAGGACTGAGAGTGACCAAGGAGTGAATTAGGCCATGGTGAATCATTTTATGCCACCCCCAGCTCCTACCCACTCATCTGTCCCTTATCGTTTCATTCTGCTGAGGGTGTCTTGTGTTGTTCTGAAGAGTTTAAAAAAACGAAAACACTCGCTGGGGCCTATCAACATGTATTTCATGTGCTTCCATCAGCACCTTTTTAACTCGTAGGCTCAATGTGAATGGATTTGATAGTGTTGTATTGAGGCTAAAAAAGACTAAATGTGACAGCAAATGACGACTTTGCATTTTTGTGTGTGTGCGTGCGTGCGTGCACGTGCGTGTGCGTGCGCGTGCGCGCACACCAAGTCAGGTGAACAGTCATTACTATTGCAGTATTTTCTCCAAATCACCTTATGAGTACAAACAGAGTGCTGTATCACACCAAGGTTAATAATCTGACATTAGCATTTAAATCTATTTCTTTGTTCTCTTCTCTTTATCCGATACACAATAGTGAAACTAGAAACCAGAGCTTATAGTTTTTTTTCAGGGTTATCGGGACATGATGTCTTCTACATTTACTGAGTTTCATGTCATTCGGACACACCAATGTGGAGATATGCAAGGTAGGTAGGCGGAAATGGGCTGGGCCTATATCACGAGATTCAAGAGAATTCAGGGAACAGGTAGATATAAGTTTTTTGAATGTGCGATAAAGTATATGGTTGTCATGAGCAAAAACGCACTTTCCTTGATTATAGCGCCACCTAGTGGTGGACATTGACGACGACCATAGATTATAACATGTTTCGCCAACCCTAATGTGTTTGGCAAATAAAATTGCGTTTTCTTCCATGTTCAGGCAGTAAAAAATGCGATCATTTGGGACAAAAAAGTCATCATTCGAAAAACAATAGGGACCTTGCAGGTTCCCTGCTCAGGCCCTAAATATTAAGATTCACAGCTTGTATTATAAGCCCACCCTTATTATTCAGCCCACTCACAACAAAAAAGGAACACTAAGCTGAGGCCATATGTGGAGCGGCAGACTACACAGAGGCCATGTGCAGGGGTGCTACCACTACTCACCTTCAGTGCAGCACAGCAAACCCCACAGTAAATGGTGCAGTCCATAGTGTAATACCTGTGTGTTTACTTGCATGCAAAAAGTGAAGAGACTTCACCACGAGTGCCTAGCCTCCCAACAATATGGCACTCTGCTTAGAAAAAATAACTAAACAAATGGTGAAAACAACAACAAGTAATCAAATAACCAAGGTAGCAAACAAAGTAAAGTAGGGTAACCCAGTTGGTTTAAAAACACAAAACTAAAGACAAAAGGGCAAAAGAATTGCATAATGCAAACTAAATTGTTAAGGCAAACTAAATGAAAAAATGGGGACAAAACAGCAGTGTTGTGGTGCAGGTGAGCCTGAAAAAGGGAAAACTAAAATTAGCTAGGTCTACTGGATGTTAAAATATGTTTTAAAACTATGCCTACTCACCCCTCATACACCAGCCAAACACAGAAAATGCTCTGGTAAACAGGGATTCCTCACATGGACAGCCACCGCAGTGACAGAACAGGAAGCAGAGGTAGAACAACGGCACACAGGTTCCTTATAGCTTAGCGCTGATCAGTGAATTTGTTGGGGAGTAGTTGGGCCAAGGCTGCATTCACCAGCACTACCCTTGCTCTTTATGAAGGGGAGTCTACCCCACCACATATGGATGAATTAACAATGCACAGCACAGCGGGTTGCAATTGTCTGAAGTCAGTAGAACATCAGAGAAGCCATTGTTTACAGAGGGCTATAAAGGGTGTCTGTTGTTGTGATAGGTTTGATAATATATTCACTCAGAACATGGTAAAGAGAAAGATTTGAAATTTGCAAAACAGCTAATAAGCTGCAAAGGTCTCCTCTGTGTTGGACACTCTGAGAACAGTATTGACATGGCGCTTTGCCAATTGTCAATGGCACAAATTCCTGTTTGTGCTTTGATATGTATAATTTACTTATGTGCCCATGGATGAATTCACTGATTGCAGTAGGTCTATTAAAATTACTTTGTGACCATTTTAAATACCAGTATGATGGGCCTTTAGTCACGGAGATGGTGTCCTCTTGAGCCTTGCGATCTATAAATAGACACAGTATTGGCTGAGGTTACTGAGGTGGTGCGAGGAGATGCTGGGATGTAACTCAAAGCTTTTCGATGTGTGACAATTGGCCTCAGATGCTGCCCAGTGACACAGAAGAAGAGCCACCAGTCAGACATGTCACAGTGGTAGCCAACAGTTGAAAGTGAGATTCCTTGAAATGGAAAGTGCTCTGTTGTGTTTTGCTGAAAAGAGCTAGGCCCAGAGAGAGAGACTGAGTCAATTGGAAGAGAATCATTTAGCGGCATTGACCTCTTCTAATAGAGGTGGGGTAAATTGCTCCAGTTTAATACTTCATGACAGTGCAGTGAACAAATGAGACAGAACACTATTGGATACTAATCTTGAGAAAGGCCATGTGTTGGAAAACAGGGAATTTTAGATCTGACAGCAAAATCTAAAAGGAACAATTATGTGTCTTTAATGAAACAGTCTCTACAGCGGGCGATCAAGTCATGGTCACGTCCCCTCTGTCCTGTCATAACTGTTATCCTCCCCTCTCTTCAGATCGTTAAGCAGCTCTTCCTCCTCTCAGCAGGATGCTCTCAACAATCTAATGTAATGACTTACATCTCTCTGTTGGCAGGGGAAAGATTAACATAAACAGTTTGAGCGAGCGGATTGCCTGACACACTGAGGTCTTTCTTTCAATTGCCTGCCCCCCTTCTCATCCGCCTTCACAGGCATGCATTATCAGTCAAATCACTGAGCCGATACTGTTCACACCAATAAGCGTTTCACTCAGAAATGCAGCCACTTGCTTCAAAAAACTGCACATGCTCCAGTCTGCTGTGTGACAAGTCTTAAGCCCACTGCATTTGGATTGCAGAAATGTGCCCTGCATTGTGAAGGTGAGAAGGGAGGTAATATGTCAAGTGATTTACATATAATTCCCTTCACGAGTCAAAAAGTGCCACGAGTACCTCGCATCACCAATTTCCCCCTGCTGACTGCTGGAATTAAGGCTTCAGACATTGTTCAGCAAGTACAGTAAGAAAGAAAACTCATAAAAGAAGTGATGGGGAAATAATTTAGTGGGTCAGACTCTAAATAGTATTCTGCTTTCTGAGGCAGTGACTTTTGGGTGGAAATGGCCCACAAAACCTATAAGGATTAGCGAGAATGTCACTTAAAAGCTGCATTTGGCAAGATTTGCAGGAAAAAGACCCAGACTCTTACTCTCATACTCTAGGATAGCATGGTTCATTTGACGAGTTTATTCAAATAAAATTCTGCCATTGTGCAAAGTCAAATCTGACCCCTTCAGTAAGAAATAAATAACTTCTACCTGCATAACAGATTTTTATCCAATTGGGGGCGGAGAGAAAAAGCTGTGAACACAACACCGACATCACTTTTTATGTTGATATGGTGACCTTGTTAGCAGACAGTTATATCAGATATTGAGTACCATCAAATGACAGTAACCTGATTAATCCGACAAATCAGGCTCCCAAAAACGTGGTAGTGCTGATCAGATACTGCATTGCAGTGACGTGTGGTGAGGTTCATGGCTGGTGAGGCACTGAATCCATCAGAATCAGATTTACAAACATATGAACCCAACAGGGTAGATTATTCACCATTTGACAGCAAGGGCTGGCTCAATTCGTGGCAGCAGCAGCTAGTAGTGGCACTTCCTGCTTCCTGCCTTCCACTCCAATTGCTAGTTTCTGAGGCAGTTACCACTAACCTGCCACGGCAACTGCTGCCGTTATGGGCATTTGTTTTTATTCTTATTTTATAAAACAGTTGTCAGTGTTACATTAGACTCACTGGCAGTAGCATTTCCATTAGGTGATTTCTGCATTAATTTGTTTTTCTTAATTAATCTTTCAACATCTGTCTCAACTGCTGCCGCTGTGTGGGGCAGCTGCTACTGACCTGCCACGGCAGTTGCCGGTGTCTACCTCACGGACACACACACACACGTACACATGCACAGCGGCAAGTCAGTGGTAGTTGCTCCACACAGCAGCAGCAGGAAATTTGTTTGTCCCAGCAGCGACAGAATGCTACAAGAAGAAGGTCCAGTTTAGAAAATTGCTTGAGCTTGGATATAAAATCCTCCATTGTAAAACCAGGCGGGGCGAGAGGGAAAAAAAAAATTCAGCTGCGGAGTAGCATAAGAATTTCTGGGCTCACGAGTGCCCCCTACCTTGAGGCAAGATAACTGTCTGCCTCACCCAGTGCCTCTTCACTGCCGTTGTAAGATCGCTGACCACACGAAACAGGTTACACACATTTTTATATACATCAGCTAAACTATGGAAAGTCAGGGGGGTATATATTAAAAGTGTTTGAAATATTTGATTGCCAATAAACAGAGAGACAGTGACACGCTCCCATTGAATGGCAGAGCACAGTTTGTGAGGGACTGCGCAATGAGGCTCAGCTTGCTGCTGCCTCACCGTGCGTCTCTTCCCCGTATTTGAACGGAAATGCGAAAACACAGCGATTTTTAATAAAAAACAATCCAAATTGTTCAATTTAAATGCAGCATTAGTTTATAGTTTGAAACATTTGATAAATATAACCATTTAATTTATTTGTTTACTATATATTTTATTTTTTCCATGATGACAGGTGAGGCTCTGCCCCCTGCCTCTCCTGACCGCACGTCACTGCTGCATTGCCTGTCTCATCAAATTGGTTAAAATGAGCTTGAGTGAGAACTCGGCTGTGACAAGTATCCAATACAAAGGAAAATCCTGATTGAGTAGCTGAATGAAGATTGTTTATTCAAGTTTATATAAAGCTAAATCCTGAGGCGCTTGTGTAAATAGTTTTATGATAATGAATAAATATATTAACATCTGATCTCAATTTCAAGTTTGAATTAACAACTTCCAGTTAGTCCCACTGGTTTAGGCCCTGCCAATTCTGAGTACATATTTAGTTGGCTGAACAGATACAAGTACTAATAATGGTGTACTGGCTCATTATGACTTCAAACATTTTCAGAAACACATTCAGTATACTTTTAGTATCATCACTACAAGTCAACTTGCCTAACGTGGGTCATGTTCATTGCTGTAATTGTTTTAGGTCAGTGTTCTTCAATCCGGGTCCTCAATGACCCCTGCCTGCACGTTTTAGATGTTCCCCTGCCTGGGCAGGGAGTCCCCCAGAACAGTGAAGAATATATCTCTGGCACATTTTCGTTTGCGCTCATCTGTGACACCCGCACATTGAAAATGGATTGAGAGGTTTCAGGTGGGGTTATTTTTTTGTGATGCCAGGCTGGAATGTCAGCCGAACATTCACTCTCCTGTGAAATTTCGGCTCTGTAGCTGCTAAATCAATCAATATTTGTATAGCAACAATTCACAGCAAAAGTCATCTCATGACCCAAAATTCAGCAGGTCTAGACCATACTCCTTGATTAATTAATTTACAGAGACCCAACCTTTCCCCCATGAGCAAGCTATGAGCGATAGTGGCGAGAAAAAAAACCTGCCTGTTTTTGCCTGCCTGAAACCTCAGTGTCTGCCTCCCCAGCTGGCACTGGAAGATATTTCATAGGAGAGGAACCACCTTCTGGGTGGGTGTTTCCCACGGTAGCAGTTGTCCAGTATCGCTTTAGAGGTGTGCTGTTAATTTCTGTATTGTACCGCTGACATAAGCACAACATATTCCCGTTTGGGCTATGATGTTGGTATCGCATCATTTGTGCTATTAGTTTAGAAGTGGAATCTTTGGATTTGGTCACATAGCCTTCCAAATGTAAATTTCTGGGAGAGTTCAAAACACTATTCTTTTGTCTGTTATCCAGCAGCACGCTGTGCCTTCAAAGGTATTCCTTCCCTGCCTAATCCAAAAAGTATGTATGTACATGTATAATGGTACAGTACCAACAGGGGTGACAACAGTAGTAAAAGATGAATGTACTATAAAGAGCCAGAAACATGTCAGGAGGAGGTCGGGTTTGATGGATGGGTGAGGCCTACAAATAAGACTAATCATAAAAACTAACACCTAGCTGCTTGCGCGGTCATTGGAATTAAAGTATTATTACAAACTGTCTTTAGTGGCTACCCACAATGTAGTGGCCAGAAAAATATCAAACTTAAACTTCATAGTTTTTGGAAATACAGTTTTGAACAAATGAGTACCCAAGTCAAAATACACACCAAGTACATATAGACTGGGTTAAAGTAAATAATTTTATATTCCGTTCAGTTATTCGAAGTAAAACAGAAAATGTCAGCAGACAGCAGTGCCAGAGCAAGAGAAAGCCGGACACACCAACCTTTGAGTTTTACCTGTTGTTATCCTCTTGGCTTTAGTTTCCACTTACTGCTGTGTGGGTCAAACACCTATTCCACTGCACGAGAGAAAAGCATGAAAAATACACCCAGGTCAACAGTTTAAGTGATGGTATCTGAGCAGATGCTGTATGCTTGCCAGCAATACCAAAAGAACAAAACAAATTTGGTCAATTTGCCTAAATTTGAGCAGATTACTGTTGCACCACACCTTCTAAAGTACTGATATTGCCTGAACACTGCATGCCTTTGAATTTGTGTATTTTATTAATGCTGGGGATGATAAGAGTGTGTTCACATCCTGTCTAAACTGTCCTGCCCCAATGATTCAAAACTGACTTGACTTTTCATTCATGAAATTCCATGCCAACTCACCTAGGGCTTCCCAGTTCATGTCAAGGATTTCTTGAAAAAAAAAAAAATCAAGTTCTACTCTATAGCTGCACTCCAAATACTTTAAGTGAGACATTTTTTAAGTTTGTCTCACTGGGCTAACTTTTAGCATTTTAGTGATTCTTTGTGTGTATTCTAAACCTCACTAATCACTTTGGTTTTTCGTTGGATCGGGTTGAGATTTGTTCTGATGATCAATGAGACCCTTAGGAAACTTGGCAACAGTCATTCATTTAAATAGCTGTTGCAGAATGGTATTTGACATCCATGGACTGATGGACATGCAGCAAACATTGTATGGAAAAGAAAACAAGTGAATGGTAAAGTTACTATGCAGACTGTCTTTTGTAGATACAGCTGGGAGACTCGAAGACAATCAATCTGCAAGACGTGGATCATGTAACAGACTGAGACAGCCAAAGGTGTCAGTTGGATGCATTTTGGAGGCTCAGAGTGTTATCAGTGATAAAGCTCAGAACATGGTAACATGGTATGGTCTTCGTAAAACTCTAAATCTTTGTAAATTGCTAATCGACCTGCCATCTCTCTTTGTTCTTTCAATGTTATTCTGTGCTATATATTAAATATAAGACCAATGATGAGAGAAACTACTCACCCCCCTCCACAGTACATTATATCCATGATGAAGATTGATGCAAACAGTTTCTGGTTAATCAGATTTTGAAAAACAAATTTAAAGATAAAATCATAATATAATACATTCCAAGTGTTGTATAACAGTTTTAGTACCATTCAGTTTTCGCTCATGTTCAGTAATGTGTGAGTCTGTTGTTTTCCAAAAGTCTCCCAGCAGCTCTACTCAGAATGTCTGGGCCAGATAAATATGAGCTTAGTGCCACCTGTTTTTCATGTAGATTCTCAGCTTGTGCATAAAATGCATGCATGGGTGTAACGCCACACAGAAGTCCTGCTAAAAAGCAAAAAAATAAAGCCAAATGCACAGGACTAGATTTCTTTAAAAGAAATTTAAACAGCCAGTAGTGGGTATTTGAAGTGAGCACTCTAACAATGGTCATACTTTTGTGCAGGGCTGGAAATGTGATGTAAAAGCCAATTGCTTCAGTGATGTCTGAAGCAGGCGAGTCCTTGTGCTCCAGTGTCATGGCCTCAGCAAATGAGTCTGACTGTCATGTGGTTAGAGTATATGACAATGGGCAAGATCACAACTGTTCAGATCCACACTCCAGTCCTGTGAGTGG
The DNA here is from genome assembly GCA_900302685.1 of Spondyliosoma cantharus. Classification (NCBI taxonomy): domain Eukaryota; kingdom Metazoa; phylum Chordata; class Actinopteri; order Spariformes; family Sparidae; genus Spondyliosoma; species Spondyliosoma cantharus. The sequence continues at coordinate 20,534 of OMLP01044795.1, forward strand.
CAGTAACGCAGCATTGAACAAAAGAGAAGAAGAGACTGCAATAATACGAAGACAAAGACACTGATTTCTCTAGGTCTGAACATTGTATGAAATGTTTAGGATAATGTATTATAAGGCAGAAATATTACATGTTGTAGGAGCCATGAGTGAATTGGTAATGGTAGGTGTTTTTTCTATTAATCACAAGGTGAAATGATGTTATCTTTTGGTGTTTGTTTTGGTTATGATCATTTATTATGTGGTCATATTGAGTAGGTGATAGCGGGTCACATGAATATGGGCGGGGCTATTAGTTAATATAGTCACCTGTTCATTTCTCATTGTAAGGGAGAGAGAGGGTGAGCTGGGTCGCCGTATTTTTGTTGACCGCTATTTACCTTTGATCGCTGTGATTACTTTGATTTTGAGTTTGTGCATGTTATGACTTGATTTGTTTTTTGTTAATAAAAAAAAAAGAAAACCAATTTTCGTATAGCAGTGAATTCTTTTAGGAAGCGCGTCAGACAATCAGGCCCAACCTCAGTCTCTCAGCGACTACTTTGTTCATTTAATGTTGCGAACAAAACAGGGATCTGAGCTCAAATGCAAACTTGAACAATCAAAGTTAAGTTGGTAACAGGTTTTATTAGCTTGAAGCTAATCAGATGTAGGTGAGGGCTAAACAATAGCCAAACTGGTGAGGCTCCGCTGGTTGCTCTCTGTCCTGCTGGTTTGGTACCGTGTCTTGTGGCACCAGAGTTCGGCCAGCTGGTGGGGAGACTCACAGGCAGGTCCTGACGAAGTCCGACACCGAGGTGGAGTGAGGTGTGGAGAGTAGCGAACCCGAAAGCAGGAAAACGGAGCAGGCTCGCAAGCAGACAAACAAACAGGAAGGCAGGCAGGCAGGCAGGACGAGACAGGACTGGAACAACGAAAAAACACACAGAGCTTTAGCTACACAAGCTAAACAGTAACTCGAAAGTACACTGGGAGTCAGAGTCGGAGCACTAGATACCACGGGGGTTTGAAGTACGATCTGACGATGATTGCTGGGAACCTGGGGGTTATATGGAGGAGGTTGATGAGTGGAATGAGGATCACCTGCTGCAGCCTGCAGGAGAAGGGAGACACGCCCACACAAGGAGAACAGACAGAGGAGGGGTAACGAGAGGGAGACAGGTGTATGGAAGCCCGAGCCAGTCACACAAAACACAAAAATGGATCTGCTCTATGCAGATCACAACATTTAAGTCGCTACACATGTAATATCTTGAATTGCAATGGACGCCTATGCTCCACTGACAAGATAAAGAGTGTGTTGTGTTCTAGCACATACACTGAGTAATGATGGTGTTAGTTCAGCTACCCCAGTTTGTCATGTCAATGTCACTTTTCCTTAAATCACGCCCAAGAATGGTGTCTTTCTCTGCAGGGATAGGCGACTTGATGGATCCTATACCAAGCATGATGAGGAAACAGAAGAGAATGGCAAAATGATCAACCAATAGCTCCAAACTGGTATGAGCATTGCCTTTTCATTTTCCCTAGATCTCCAGACTGTGGCTGCAAATGGGGCATTATGCAGGCTTAAGTGGGAATGATTTGGCAAGAAAATGATTAGCACATTGCAGCAATTGAGCTGTAGGTATGTTACTGTCTGCCATCAGGGCCTATTCAGAAAAGATGACAGACTATTTCACTGATAATTTAGCAGTCTGCTATCCGCCTTTGTGCTTTATTCTTTAGAAAAGTGACTTAAGAGCAGGGACCGGAATGTTTAAGAAGGTCAGGAGCATTTTGAAACTCAAATGACCCTCGTTGATGCTATATTGGAGAGACCACAAAGGTACAAGGCAAAATATTTGAGGCATAGAAAAATGTAGTTGAATACCAATTGGAGAAAAACTAGAAATTGTACATTCCATCCTGGAACTGCAGCGAAGCAGCATTTCATGCACTCTTTAGATGATGTGTGCTGTCTGTGAGGGCCTCCAAGATTCCTTTTGGCTCTGTTGGGCTGTGATGGGTAGTGTGATGTGGCATGGCACTATCTCTATTGACAGCACATTTATCACACTTTGTCTCTGATAGCATTCATTTGCATGGGCCAAGCTCCAGTCATGTTGCAGGAGGTTGGTGTGCCAGTATGTTCATTTTTGTCCTAAAGCCATGCAAATATACAAACATTTGTTCAATGCCAAACAGGAAGGTTGTGTGCTATTATACAGTGCTGAAAAATGGCATCCCTTTATTGCTTTTTCTCAGCATTTATTCTGAGTAAATGTTCCCCACGCAATGTCACGTCCGCTTCATATCAGGTTTCGTAGCGCATGACAGAACAACGCTTGACTGCTTTGATTTTACTAATGGAATCACAATGGGTACAAAACAATATAATGTTTTAATAAAATAATGAATATTAAATGAAGTCATAAATACAAAATATTTCCTTAACAAGTAAATATTATTCTGTGTGCTGACCCAATGTAACAGAAACACAGGGAGCTACGAGATGATTAATAATACTATACAATACATAACTATGCAGTTTTTTTAAGTACATTTAAAACAACATTTTGTAGTAATTGGCATTCTGCTTGATTTGGCGGCCCCTACAGTTTCAGAGTGCAACACCACTGTCGTAAAAACAAATCCCAGGTCTGTAGGAATGTGTGAGACGTAATGTAGGTGCTAACTACAAAAAAAAGTCATTACATCATAACAATGTTATGTCTTTGAAAATGTACATCCTAAAGTAAAAATGTATGTAACTCTGTGATCCTACCCTCACACTGAAGTTACTTAATGGAGAAACAAGTAATAGGGAGGCTGTGACAGACACACCATTCATCCTGTAACAAGTCACTGTACCATCAAAATGATTTAGAAGCTGTCATTGTAAGATAAAAAGAGCTAC
>OMLP01044797.1:0-20095 GCA_900302685.1 Spondyliosoma cantharus
CTATGGCCAAGGCGAAAAGTAAGGGAGAGAGGGGACAGCCCTGTCTGGTCCCACGTGACAACGTAAAATAATTAGATCGGGAGTTATTCGTGTGGACGCTGGCCTGAGGGGAAGTGTATATAAAAGTCGGATCCAAGAAATAAACTTGTTCCCCAGACCAAACCGTTGTAAAACCTCAAAAATATTATCATATATATCATATTGCCATTCTACCCGATCGAAGGCTTTCTCTGCATCAATCGAAATAACTACTTCGGGGTTTAAAGAAGAATGTCCAGAGAAAATCACATTCAAAAGGGTTCTGACACTGAAAAACAATTGACGACCTTTGATGAAGCTGCTCTGTTCCTCTTATATGATTGTAGGAAGAATCTTTTCAAGACAAGTTGCTAATGTTTTAGCCAAAATCTTAACATCAACATTAAGAAGCGACAGAGGTCCATAAGAGGTACAAGTTGTAGGGTCTTTACCCTTCTTTAAAAGAAGGGATATGGAAGCCTGGGTTAAAGTGGGGGGTAATGAATCACGCTCGAGGGACTCGTTATAAATAGAGCGGAGGAGCGGGGCTAGTTTATTAATAAATTTCTTTAAAAACTCGACAGGGAATCCATCTGGACCAGGTGTTTTATTGTTTTGCATGGCTTTGATAGAACACTGAATTTCCTCCAGAGTCAAAAGCGCATCAAGCCCATTAGCAGTAGGGGGATCAACTTTAGGAATGTCAAGATTATGGAGAAAGGAATTCATTTCTGTCATGTCTGATGATGCTTCCGATTCATAAAGGGAGGAATAAAAATTCTTAAAAATGTCATTGATAGATGTGGGATCGGAGAAAAGGTTGTCAGAAGAATCTTTAATTTGTGTAATTAATCGAGAGGTAGTTTGACGTTTCAATTGATGAGCTAGGAGCCTACTCGGTTTATCCCCATGCTTATAATAAGTAGCACGAGAACGTACTAGACTGTTGGCTGTTGTAAGGAGGTCCAATTCAACCTGTAGGTCATGACGCCGTTTCACTAAACTCTGGGATGAGTTAGTAGCATTTTGTCTGTCAATACCCATAATCTTATTGAAGAGTTCACCTACCCTGGCTTTACGGCTTTTGTTGCGATGAGCAGAATAAGAAATAATCTGACCACGCAGATAAGCTTTAAGTGATTCCCATAATAGTGAGTAAGACACAGATTCGTTTTTGTTAATATTTATAAACTCATCAATTGACGACTCGATAAAGGCATTGAATGCATCATCAGACAGTAGCAGAGTATTGAACCTCCAGGGTGAGGAATGGTAAAGTTGATTTGAGAGTCTAATATTAAGGCTAAGAGGAGCATGGTCAGAGATACTAATTGAATGATATTCAGAGGATGTCACTTTGGGGACCAGGGAACCATCGACAAAAAAATAATCGATGCGAGAGTAAGATTGGTGCACATGAGAATAAAAAGAATATACTCTAGTTTGCGGATTAGAAAATCTCCAGGGGTCCACAAACCCATTCTGGAGCATAAAGTCTGAAATCGATTTGGACATGGAAGACTGGGTGAGAGTATGGGGATTAGAACGGTCCAAGGTTGGGTTCATCACACAGTTCAGATCCCCAGCAAGAATCAGGAAATGGGTGCCTAGGAAAGGAAGCGTGCCAAATAGTCTATTAATAAAATCTGGGTTGTCAAAATTTGGAGCATAAATGTTTACTAATAAAACAGGATTATGGCATGAATGGCCTGCTACGATCAAATATCTGCCGTTCCTATCAGCTATAATTTTAGTGGTGGTAAAATGAACTCTTTTATTAACCAAAATAGCTACCCCTCTAGCTTTAGAGTCAAACATCGAGTGAAAAATATCATTAATCCATGGGCTTTTAAGTCTGACCTGATCTCTGTCACGCAAATGCGTCTCCTGTAGGAATATTACGTCTGCATTTAAGCGCTTCAAATGGGAGAGAACCTTTGACCGTTTAATGGGACTGTTCAAGCCTTTGACATTCCAGCTCAAAAATCTGATAGAAGATCCAGTAGCTGGGCTTGCACGTACAGTGTCAATCATCTAGGCTCGTATTTTTATTTTTTGGAATGGAGAAAGGAGAATGGAGATAAACGATAAAAAGATCACCCCCACAACAAAAGGAAGAGGAAGGAAAAACAAAAAATGAATTGAACAAAACAAAACAAATGAACATAAGTAGTAATGCAGAGACATAACACAACCAACCACCCACAATCCACCCCAACCCACCCCCCATCCCACACATCAAGTGTTCCCATCCCCAAACGATGGAAACGGCAGTGCAGACACCGACAGGAGCCAACTTCAAAATGAAGCTTACGACTGTGTAGCTAGAACTAACAGGTGTGCAGAGCCCTGCAGAGCATGAACTTTAAACATTAAATAGGAGCCACTAGAAATAACTATAGTGCATTAGGACAGCAGACAGCTGGTGTCTTTAAGGAAAACCTGTCAGGCATAGGAGGAGTAAAAGAAGAGTAAAGAATTTCCTGGAGAAAGCGAATCTGGCAACTTTATTTTGTTAAGTAGGAAAGTAGTTTTTGTCTCTTGACCACATGGTTTAATGTTTAGGCTTACAATTTTTAAGTTACTCATGGTATGCCAAAAAAAAAAAACTGTACTATAGGAGCAGCAAGACCTCTGAAGCAGGTATCCAGGTAAACACAATACGTGCTGGTAGATAATTAGGAATGGAACATTTTACAAATGGGGTGTAAAAGACACAGACTATTAAAGTAAACACATAAAACATTGAGTACAACGTATCAGCAACCCTCATTTTTTTTTTTTAACTAAAACTGAGGGTTTGATCCAAAATGACACAGAGCAGTGGAGTTACTGAGTGGGACAGAGAACCAAGACTGATATTTGGAAGTTTGTCCGATGATCAATAACTCTGTTTTGTCAGCTTTAAGCGACAGCAAAGTTTGAGATATCCGCTTATGGATGTCATGAAGGTTGTTGCGTCCTCTCCTCTGATTTGAACTCCTCCACATAAAAACATATGGAGTGGAGTCCAAAAAAACCTTGGTAGTGAGCAGAAACAAGTAAACATGTAGAAAGCAATATTTGAACATGCCCTGTCCACAGTCTGATTCACACTGCTGTTCGTATGCGGGTATCCTGTGCCAATTCTCCACCTCTGCCTCTGTGTGAATGTCTCAGAGGCGGCAAGGGGTGAAATTTCGCTCCAATACTGATCCACCTTTGGAGGTAGTATCAGAGGTGCAGTATTGGTGAACCGAACCAGTGTGAATTGATAAGCCGGCTGCACATATCAAGGGCATGTCAATCGGACAGTCTGATAACTACACAGGTCCTTCACTCAACTAAATACAGTGAAATGTCCCACAAAGCAATGTTACAGGACCAAACAAAAGTAACGTAGTAACTCTAACTGTCTTTGGCAACTTGTATGAGGAAAAAAATACCGCATTTATATGTGGAGAAGCGTCCATCCTCCTTTCTGTCCTCCTGTCTGTCCTTCCGCCTGTCCTACCGAAAAACTGCGTCTGTCACCAGCAAAAAACTTTAACTCACCAAGTGTTTGTTGTAAAATAAATCACCACGATGGTCAGCCCTCCAGACCAAGACTCCAGTGAACTTTCCCCCAGAAAACAGCCTCCCTCCCCGCGAGTCAGACAGCATCCAGTTTACTGATGGCGATTATTTAATTATGTAATTTAGGGCAAAAACTTAACTTCGTCACTTTCCAGGATGCATGATGGGTCAGGATTTCAATCACTACACATTATAACAGCATCCATACGATTTATAAACTGTCTGCGGGTTTAGATTGACAGGAGGACACTGGGGAAACACCTTGAAAAAAAAAAACCACAGACATCATCATCATGATGTGTACCGTCACGCCTCTTTAGGATCCGCAGCGCTGGCTTTTTGTGTGAATTACACAGCGGTTCGTCTTGTAAGGCAGAGATGCTTCACTCGGTGTGAACAACCAAAAGTGGAGAATTGGCGAACTGCCGCTGCAGCGATAATGCGGTGTCTCTGTATTAAAGGGGCTACCCACTGCCGCTGATTTGCACAAGTACGGCACACTACTTAGTCTAATAGCAAACTGTTACAAACAACGTAATCTGTTTCCATGGAGATATTGATGAGTGTATAGTGATTTTGCTGCTGTGAATATTTCTGCTGCTGCTCCTGAAACAATAAAGATTTATGTCACTTCAAATGCATCATTTCTTTTGTTATAACTGTTTCCGTGCACACTGCAGAAATAGACATTGCAAATTAAGCAGTACAAATGCTGATTTTATAGTGTTATTTTATATAAACAAAGTAAAATGGTAAGAAATTGTGTTCTCTTTTAAGGTCAGTTAAGTTTGTTCAGTCAGACAGGAAAAGCAGCAGCCAATGATCTTTCTCGTCTGATTCTTGTTATTGTGTTGTGCCACCTGGGCTTATTTAACTTGTGTGCAGTATTACCAATCTCATACCTGAGGTTAAACAGGCCCATTTGTCTATTATATAGCAATTACTTAGATTTACCTTCAAATATTTTACAATAAAGCCCTGTTAACAATTGTAGGGCTTCTGTTGTACTGGAGAGCTAAAACGGATAATAACTATAATAACTATTAACTGTAACAGGCCAACAGGAGTGTGTCATGTAAAAGCCTCTTCTCTCTGTGGTTCAGGTAAATGAAGTCACTATTTGAGGATAAACACTGAGCATGATGTGGTGTCATATTTACAGGCAGATGTAGACAAGGCAGTGAAAGCAGCATGTGACGCATTTAGATTGGGATCACCATGGCGACGGATGGATGCCTCTCATCGTGGCCTACTACTAAACCGATTGGCTAATGCCATTGAGAGGGATGCTGCCTACCTCGCCGTGAGTAATTCAGAAATGTTGAAGCACTGCTGAACAGCAGGGCTGCTTGTCTTTGAGTCATACTGTCGCCTCACCAGGCATATTCACATGAATGCACACATTGCACTATTTAAAGTGTTGAGATAAAAACAAGGTTGTGAAGGAAATATATCTTTCTATCTATCTGGATTCTATTCTTATTCGTGTGTGTGTGTGTGTGTGTCTTCTTGAATAAGAATAGTTGCATGAGTACAGTTACTTGAATTAATAATCTTCCAGATGATCAAAAATGCATATCTTTCTTGTCACATATGTCTTCTACAGCTTCTCATATCATATCACGGGATGTTGCGCAACTTCAGTTGGTTCAGTATTTTACATAACAGTTAAACTTCATACTGTGTTGTTGTCACAGGAACTGGAGACCTTGGACAATGGAAAGCCATATGCTGTGTCCTACACAGTGGATATACCCAATGTGGTGAAATGTCTCAGGTAACAAATGCACAAGCCAGAGAGTTCATGGCATTTTAGAGCAGCAGTCTTTATTTAACACTGCCTTGTTATTTCTTACGAATAGTTGTGACTGCCTCAGTCTAGTTGAATGATACCATTACATCTAAGTCTTTGATGATATCTCATAGGTAAGAGTGAAATTAAGTATTTTTGCTTTGAACTGGTAAGACCACAGATACTGTCTAAACTTGTGTTCAGGTACTACGCAGGCTGGGCTGACAAATGGGAAGGAAAGACCATTCCCATTGATGGAGATTATTTCTGCTACACCAGACATGAACCCATAGGTGTGTGTGGACAGATCATACCGGTAAGGGAACATTACTGTTGTTTGGTCCTGTAACTTTGCTCTCTGGATGATTTCTCTTTTGTTTGATGAGTGAACTGAACTGATCTGTTTAGCTATCAGACTGTGAACACCATCGGATCGATACACTCCAGCTTCACACCTCTGGCTTATCTATTCACACAGATTCCGGTTTTACCACTGCTGCAACTCTGATACTACCTCTAGAGGCGCATCAGAGCTGCAGCGAAACTGTCCCCCCTCTCCGCATCTGAAACTTAAACACAGACATTGATGTGGACAATCAGCGCATCATTCCCGCACTCAATGGGCTAGTGTCTGATGTATCCCGTCCTCTCCTCATCTCTCACACGCATAAATGTACTAATGGCTACATAAATAAATAAATATTAGTAACGCCACATATAAGTAAATAATGGGTTTCAGGAGTATAAGCTTCAAATATTCTCACAGAAACAAAAAGCCCTAAAAATGGTTCAGAGGACAAAGTTGAAGATTCCCCAAAAACACATGTGACATAATTTTGTTTGCTGGTGATAAATACATATTGATCAGAACAATCAGTTACTATATAAAAGTGAAGGAGTGTGAAGCTAAAGTGTGTAGTTAATTAACTAAAAATGGAGAAATAACTCGTTTTACAGACATAATGCAACCATGTTTCTATTGGTCGACAAAGCACATCCACTAAGGCAAAGTTGAACAGAGATTAACTTGGATTTACTTGAGCCACATTGTTCTTTTCTCTGTCAGACAGGCTGCAATTGAGGTAAATGGGAAATGGAACAAATATTGGTAGACCAGAAGCGTAATGTGACCTTTACTATTCTCAAATTTTTTGTCTCATCCCTCTCTCCCTGCAGTGGAACTTCCCTCTGTTGATGCAGGCCTGGAAACTGGGTCCTGCCCTTGCAACTGGTAACACTGTGGTGATGAAAGTTGCAGAGCAGACACCACTCACAGCACTCTATGTAGCCAGCCTGATTAAAGAGGTACTTTTTTTTTTGATACTGTACACTTCTTTATTAATGGGAATTTACAAGAAAAAAAATCAGTGATCAGAAATCAATACAAAGGATCTTTAAAAGTGGCATTTGTGATAAATGGCTCAAATTCAAAGGCAGCTCCAAAACTACGAGGGCCAGCATAACTGCTTACCACTGCTCACTATATCTTGGACTTAGTGCTCTTTGCTGTAGCTAGCTGCCATAAGCAAATATAATAGCAAGTTGTGGACGTAACAAGGCTCAGCCAGTTGGAGAGCAGACTGGAACTGAATACAGCCTCTGATACCAACAGGTCAGAGGGAAGACCGGGGATATAGCACAGAGGTGATTTACACAGGTTCTGACCAGGGCCGTGACTCCAGGGATGAGAATCCACGGCAGGAGGGGACAGGAAAGGCTTGAATCCGAGTAAAGCCCAAATATTTTCACGTCTCACTCTCTGAAATGTGGATTTGGGGATTTTATGCTAACTTCAGTAGACACCTCTGCAACATAGTACATAGACATCTTTGACATAATCAAAGTACCCTATACTCTTCTAGGCTCTATGTTTGATGGACTTGTGTTAAAGCTTGCACTGGTCTGCTTTTTGTGTACTCAAATATAGAAGTTGTACAAATAGAAATAGCTGTGTGTGCCAGGTTTCATATTCCTTCTACAACATGTGCACTATCAGTGTGAACTCTAGTTGCAGTGATGTTGATAGGTTTTTGATATAGTGTGTCTATATCCTGTTAATCCGTTATAATCATGGCCATATGTTTGAGGAAAATGTATCTGAAAATCAAAAAACACATAACATTCCAAATCTGAAAACTAAACACAGGCGCATGCCCTCTGACTGACAACATCAGTCTTCGACTGACTGACTCATCAACTTTCAGAGTACAGAAACGGGATAAAAAAAAATGGAAGCTTACAAAAATTAAAGGCACAGAACTGTAATTATGGCCTCCAGCTTTTGTTGATGTGTTTCTATTTGCAGGTGGGTTTTCCTGAAGGTGTTGTAAATATCTTACCTGGTATGGGTCCATCAGCTGGTGCTGCTATTGCAAGGCACATGGATGTTGATAAGGTGGCTTTCACTGGCTCCACTGAGGTAGGACAATTCTCTTGTTTTTTGCAGTCTGTTGCTTGATAACATGCTGTATACATACTGAAAAACTGAAAATAAAAGCCAGGACAAAAGGCCATTAATAAAGGGCCACACGGGGATGCTGAAAATCTTTTGTTGTGGGGTTCAAAAACAATTATTCTCAATTTTAGAGAGGCATCTTTCACAATGTTAGGTTTTGGCTTGACCTTAGTCATGTTGTGTGATATGCTATCGATCGTGGTTGCCGTGGAGACAGAAGTAGAAATTAATCAGGAAAGCTTCCCTAACCAGTCATCCTCAGCAGACACATTAAAAATTCTACCTGCAAACTAGACAATGGTGGCTAAAAGCTAGAAGCCGAGGTAGGATACAAGCAGTACACTAGTATTGTTCACTCATGTCCACAAAATATAAGGGAGCATACCTCCTAAGGCGAAGTGCTCCTCAAGCTCTTGAGTAAGCGTTATATAGTCCCGTTCACCCACAGTCTCTCGGATTCAGTCCCTTAGTTCCTCCACAAACTTGTCTGCTGCTGTAGCCAAAGATGGCACTTTTTGTTTTGCAGGTGAAAAGTCCCATAGCGCAGGTCTGGGATGGAGAGAGAAGCTAGGTCTTTCTTCACTAGATAGAAGATTTTTCTTGGCTTGACAGGGAAAACGTGACTCTTTAGTAGCATTGCCGTATAGGTTCCTCCATTCCGCCTGCCCTCATGACCCGAGTCTTGTCTGCGTAGTTCAGGAATTTCATCGCTCTTATCGTTTACTGCGCTACAGTCTTGTTGACTCTGTGCGCTCTCTCAATCATCAGCGACCCAGGAAAGTTATCTCCATCGACTACCTAAGGTAGCCACTTCTCCATAAATGAACACAAATCTGTCCCTTCCTCTCTAGGAGGCCCACTAGATGAAGGATAGAACAGCAGCTGCCATTTTCCAAGTTGTCTACTTTAAGCACCAACTCTTCAATGGCCACTTCATGTCATTAGTCTGTGCCTGCAGGGTCACGATCGCATCTTGATTGGTGCTAATTCTGTTTTTAGTGTCTGTGATACGCTGCACATCTGATGAGCACCTTGAATACGCTGAAGTTATTTTTTTTATAGCAATAATTTCCACCAACTTCAATCAGCTTTAACCAATACATTTATTTTAGCTGAAGCAAAGGTTTCACCACCTTTCCTTATCTGCGTCCATCAGGTGGGTCATCTGATCCAGCAGGCTTCAGGTGGCAGTAACTTGAAGAAGGTGACTCTAGAGCTTGGAGGAAAGAGTCCTAACATCATCTTGTCTGATGCCAACAGTATGTATCCTATTTAGATATTTATAAAGCCTTCTAATCTTTATTTTAAACATTTAAATCTTGATCTGCAATCTAAAACTGAAATGTCAATTTAGTGCATTGTGGTGGGTTGTTTACCTCATGTAAATGGCATTAATTATTGATTATTGTTAAATCAGAATACATGCAGCCAGACAGCAATTTGTTTTATTTTGTGTGACTACCAGCCGCTGCTGGTGTGCTCAGAAGTGTGCTATGTTGCAGCTGTAAGCAGCTGTACTGGCAGTAACTAAAATGTACTGTTTCCTCTTCAGTGGAGGATGCCGTGGAGCAGTCCCACTTTGCTCTGTTTTTCAACCAAGGCCAGTGTTGCTGCGCTGGCTCTCGCACTTTTGTCCAAGCAGACATCTATGATGAGTTTGTGGAGCGGAGCGTTGAGCGAGCTAAGAGACGAGTGGTGGGAAACCCTTTCGACCTAAAGACTGAGCAGGGACCTCAGGTAACACACACACTCTTAGCAACTTTATTTTGATCAATAGAACAAGATCACAACATATGCCATTACTAACAAAACCCTAATTAATTTTTTTTATTTGAAAGGGCTTGAAGAGCAGACCCCCGTACCCCGAATTCATTACCTACCCTACAACTAATATGAAACTATTATTTGTAGTCTTTTCTTTTTTTTTAAGTAATACATTTTCATAAGGGCTCAACTGTAAGAGAAACATTCAAGAAGAAAAAGAGTAAAAAGCAGAGAAATGTACACACACATTTTAACATTTACCTACTAGGGGTGTCTCGATCTCACATGTGAATTGGACATCGATAGCCAAGCCCCCAGTTTCATGTCCAGCAGGCGTGCCAAGAGGGGGAAAAGACACAGCATGTTGTAGCGCAGCGAATGGATTCACACTGGATCTGGCGTTGCAACGAAAAAGCAGGTTTTCCTTTTCATTTTAATGAGGGTAACCCAATTGGCTGCAGTGGTGCGTGCCAAAAAGGTTGAGACGGAGTCAACGTTTGAAAAAAAACACAGCCCAACGTCATGTTGTGGGGGTCATTGCATAAGATGGCGATCAGGCTAGTCTGAAGCCACAGTGGAGTATAAAGTAATGTGATGTGTGTCTTCACTCAGTTTGTCTTTGTGCACCAGTCACATCTGTGGATGCCGACCATCACTGTAGGACCGGCATGTTCAACTTACTGTGGCAGAGGCATTAATGGAGATCCTAAGCAGTGTAGAACGGGTCAATAGCAGCGCATGTTATTTAGCATGGATAAATACTAGAGAGGGTGCACAACAGACATTTCTGTGTGGCGTTAAGTTTCACTTTCACTTTGGTTCGAACTTCTCCCCCAGTTTAAAACACACAGTCATGACTTAACTGTTATTTTTAATCTTTCGATGGTGTCAAACAATCACCTGTAGGTCCAGCGTGCTAGTAGCAGAACTACATAGCAGCTTCGCCTACCAACCTGCCGTGTTTCGCTGCACCACTGTCTGCTTGCTATGCGCGTCCACAGGCAACACAACAAATATGGAAGGACATCTGAAGAGTGCACATAGCAACTTAAAATTGAAATATTTTGCTCTCCATAAAAATATCTCCTGTCAAAATTATACAAATTCAAAATATGAACATGTTGAAAAGAAATCTGAAAATATAAATAAAAATGGTGCTGTTAAGTAAAAGTTAAAATCACAACAAATCAAAACACTCCATTTTCTTTGCTCTTGTGCCAGTTTGTCAGAGCTTGACGCTTGGCATTTTTTCTTAGCAACAAGTTTGTTTATAGGTTCTGTGTTGTGGAGATTCTCAGGATGGACTGCAGGTGTTCATCAATGACACGACTCCTGTGTGATGTTTTGTTAATTTTCATCACAGAGAACAGCTGCTCACACAGATAAGTGCTGCCAAACATGCACAGGGTTCGAGACGCATGTTAACGGAGCTGGGGCATTGCTTCAGGAAAGAAGCGAATGAACTGTGCGGGCCCCACAGTGTTGTACTAGTGTCCCATTACACTGCAGCTCTATCGGCTCCATCCGCATCTGTACAGGTGCAGTTTCCACGTCGACGGCAAATGGGTTGTGAAGCAGCTCAAAATTACTTTTCTGTGCTTCAAAGTCACTTGAGTGCCGTGCGAACTCGGTGCGAAGTGCACTCAGTTTATCAGCAAAGTGGGCATTTCGAAACACTGTGGCGCTAACTTGGTTCAACATTACTTGGCAATAGGGAAAGTGAGACAAGTTGCATTGGTGCATTTGTGTCTCCCATAAGTGCAGCTTCACTTGAAATGCCCTCACTGCATCATACATATCAGCTGGAGCTGAAGGTTTAAGACGCTGAGATGATGGGGTTCTTGGGGTTCTGCTTCTGTATTCAAGTCTGATGTAACGTTACTAGTATCGTTACTTTCATCTTACATTGCGCTCTCCTCTGTCTCCGCCATGCTGCTTTGCCTCTGTTTACTCCCGAGCGACCAGTGCCATAAACGAGTCCTTGCGGGTGACGTAAAAATGCTACCACAAAGCAGTAGCGTTGCTGCAGTTACATTCGCCTTCATACAATGAACTTGTTTTGAACTCAAAATTTGGATATCCAACGGTCATTCCAACGTTGAGTTGTGCTTTACACGGCGTATTAAATCACAACCGTAGTTTACGTTAACGTTAGTGTAGCAACAGAGCTAAACAAGTAGCCTGCACGTTAAAATTACGATATAAACAACAGACGGTTATTCCCTGCAGTAGACATTATTTTATCACACTATGATACATATCGTAATATCGCACAGCTATACCTTGGGCTCTGATGAAGTTTACGGTTTGCGTTACAGTGTTCATCACATGATCCATTTTTAGGACTTTGCCGCACAAGCGCTTCTTGGTGTATGATGCAGTGATATGCTGTCAACTCGCCAGCACAGTTCTCCTCCCGCATCTTTAATCGCATCCTTCCCACTAGTCCACTTTTTTCACCGCACATCGCTGGTGCTCCATCTGTTCTAAGTCCAACAAGTTTGTGCCAAGGCAGTTTCATGGCGGTTACACTTTGACATACATTTTCAAAGATGTCTTTTCCTTTCGTTGTCCCGTGCATCGATTTAATGTCCAATATTTCCTCTGTAATGCACAAACTGGAGTCCACTCCACGGATGAAGATGGCCAGCTGTGCAGTGTCAGTCGTGTCAGTACTTTCATCCACAGCAAGGGAGTATGCAACAAAGTCTTTCCCTCTTTCAATCAACTGTGTTTTCAAATCAGTGGCCATCTCACAAACCCGATCAGCAACCGTATTTCTGCTAAGGCTTACATTTGCAAATGCCTGCTTTTTATCTGGACACATAACGTCGCACACTTTCATCATGCAGCTCTTCAGAAACTCTCCCTCGGTAAATGGCCGGGCTGATTTGGCAATCTCTTCCGCCACAATGAAGGTTGCTTTCACAGCAGCTTCACTTTGTGATTTCGCTTTGGTGAAAAATGTCTGTTGTGATATCAGATTCCTCTTCAACTCCTCTACCTTCTGTAGCTTCTGCTCTGCATTCAGCTTTTTTAACTTGTCCTGATGTTTTGTCTCGTAGTGCCGTCTTAGATTATACTCATTAATTACAGCCACATTACTTCCGCAAATGAGACACAAGGGTTTACCGGCAATGTCAGTAAACATATACTCATTCTCCCACCGGTTTTGAAAGGCTCTGTTTTCAGAATCAACTTTTCTCTTGGCCTCTCTCTCTCTCTTAGGGGCTAGCTGTGATATGAAATTAGGGATGTATACATCAACAGACGCTTGATCTGATGTAGTTGACGTGGGAATGATCGCAGGTAGCCTATTCGATAAGGCAGCTGTTGCGCTGCATTATGGGATTTGTAGTTTGTGTGTTATTGGTGCTTCATATCGCCAGGCCATTAAAAAAAAATATATAAAATGATCTTGCGGGCTGGAAATAATTGTACGCCGGGCCGAATGGGCCGGCCTTGAGTTTGACTAATATGATGTAGGCCATATTTTTTAAAATGAGAATAAAAAAATTAAATGATTTATCATGGCCAAAAAAAATAGCCATCTGTGCTAAAACAAAAAAACTAAAAGTTCGATAATTGAATCATGACCTCAAAATCAAATTGTATCAAGGATTTGGAGAATCATGACACCCCAAATACCCACCCAACAAGTTGCAAGCTTCATACTGCACAGGGGGACTGCAGACTTCTTAAAACGTAATACAGTTCAGGAACATTCTCAGTGCCTGAATCCTGAAGAGTGGAAATACTCTGGCATGTGCTCTCACAGACACTTGATTGCTGTTCCATTTGTGCTGACTTGTCCAGGTTGATCAGGAGCAGTTTAACAAGATTCTGGGCTACATCAGCAGTGGAAAGAGAGAGGGAGCCAAGCTGATGTGTGGAGGAGGAGTGGCTGCAGACAGAGGATACTTCATCCAACCTACTGTGTTTGGAGATGTCCAGGATAACATGACCATTGCCAGGGAGGAGGTAAGATAGAGCAGAAGATTGAAAACTTAGAGAAATCAAATTAAATCCAATACAATGTATTACATATACAATGTTGGATGCATTTCCTTTTTGGAATGTAGTTAATGAGTCATTAAATTCAAAACCACAATCAATATTAGTGTCTAGTTAGTCACAGGAAACTATTTCGTAAACTCTTCAGTGACACTAACCTCTCTGTGAGCCAATGAGAAGAGAGTACAATCACCAGATGTGATACGCATCCCTTCATTTTAAGGAGTCAGAAGCAGAAGTACCAGCTAAACCGAGACCAGGTCATGACCAAGACCAGGGTGTATCTAGACCAAGACAGGACCAAAACTTTGATGATATAAGACCAAGTCAAGATCAAGACCAGTGGAAGTCCTACACTGCATGACACACTTACAATAAAATGTGGAACCTGGAGGCCTTAGGTACTCCTAAGATTGATCTGAAAGATCCACAGTCATATTAAACCACCCACAGACAACAAATTAAATTTCCTCTTCATTCACCTCTGTTATTGCCATGTTTTTTACAAGTGTACACAGTAGGTGATTTGTTCATTTTTAATGGGGGTGGCACAATGGGAACACCACCCTGCCCCGACACACCTATGTATACCTCCCAAAGGACCTTAACCATAACTGTGACATTTCTAATTCTACAATTCCATTTAATCCAGTTGTCTTCCTTCTCTCCCTACTATTGTCTTTTTATAACTGTATTAAAGTAATGAGTAAATATACCTTTAAATTGTATGCAGTGGACTGACTTTATTCAGGCAGAGTTTTCTCATGTTTCTCACAATACACTACAAGCAGGGTCATTTTAAGTTATATAACCCCTTTTTTAACCATTATTTTTAACCATCTTAATTCCTTGAAGGACACACAATGAACATTGTGCAAAAAAGTAGAGCCCGACTGATTTATCGGCTGTTCTTAATTTCAAAAATAGACCAAGCAGCTGGAACGCAAAGCAGTCGCGCATGGCTTGACTCCACTGTACTCCGGCACTGATCGTGGCTGCTTGTGATTTGTAACACACTATCTGCTACTAGGTGATGGAGAGTGATGGCATTGGGCACTAACATAATATAGCTTTAATAAAAAATATAACATGGATCAAAGTGCACTCCAGTCCAATCATTTATGCAGCTGATTCATGGTGGTCAATAAAGCAGTATTTTTTGGTGGGCCTCTTGGCTTGTGGCGCTGGCCATGGTCATCCTCCTCCTCTTCAACCACCTCAACTGCCACACACACCTCCTGCTCTTGGTAGAGGGGCCAATATCACTCAGGCCTGTAGTGTCCTGGTTGTGGGTGGGTGGGACGAAGTCCAGGTCTGCCACATCGTCGTCTTCCTCCTCGGAGCCCTCACCGTCACTGATGATGGTTCAACAGTCTCCCTCTTTAAACGGAGACCCGAGCAGACAGCTGCTGAAGAACAGCGTGGTTTTGAGACAATATTGTGCCCACGTTAAGTTATTTGTGGAGGAAAACAATAACAGTGAGTAGTGTAGATATACTTTTAAAAAAATTATTTTGACATATAAATTGTAAATACAAATTAAATCAGAAAAACAAAATAAATCACTAATATTGAATTACTAAATCAATTTTAGCAGTAATAAGGCTTACAGTAAAAATAAACACCAATATATGCCATTGAAATATCATTAAAAAACTATTACATGGTCATAAAACTGACCAAAATTACACATATTTCACTATTTATAGCTAAGATTTCTGTAAATGGATAACATTTATCGTTGCATCACTGTATAATGTTATACAAACCTGTGGCAACATCCAATACACTATTGAGTACTATTGTCCTACGTTATAATGTGTGATTAGTAAATAAAAAAATAGTCCTAAGTTTGGCTTACTACACGCATCGGGCATATGTCTAAAATGGACATTCCGTCACTTGCCCTAGTTTTATCTGAACATGGTGGTCAGCATGATCAAATATGGTCTCTCCATTTTTCACGCAAGAAATTTCACTAATTTCACTTATCCTAAACAAACAACACCTATATAAACATTTAGCACACCTATTCAAACGTATAATGTGAGTTTCATCAACTTACCATGGTTAGTTTTAATGTTACAACTGTCGGTCTGGGTGTAGGTAGGGGAAAAAGTTGTACTTCGCACGTCCCGGTGAAAGAGGGAAGTTAGAAATGCTCATGGCCAGTGCTGATTGGTCCGATGGCGTGATGTCAGTATCTGTGATGTAGCCTAATCTTCGCTGATTGGCTGAGAGAAGTCACGTGGTTCTCCGACCTCACTGGGCCGCATAACAACAGCGGAAGTGACCATATATAGTTCCTTGCCTGATAAAGGGCTAATAAGGGGGATGCTTTCTGGTAATTTTGATAACAAGGGGGATGGCATCCCCCCTCAAATCGTGTGTACCCCCAGAAATGTCTTTCAACACGATTTTTTTCAAGAAAATCCCTTACATGAACTGGGAGGCCCTAGCTGAGTTGAATCCTACAACACAGGCTCGTTTTGAGAAGAATGCGAGACATCACTGGGCAGGCATTTTGGACCTACTTGGGAGTAGGTTCATTCTGAGCATGGCTTGGCTCAAGTTGGCATGGTAAAACTGGTAATGGAAATTCACAGCCATAAGTGCCAGTGGAAAACCCCATTTGAGGAGCCCAACTTACATGTTCCTGGAAAAGGATGCAAGGTCTCGTTGAAGGACTCACTCGTATCCCTTGGACAGGATAGTGAGATTCACCATCAGATGCTTAAAGCTTTGGACATTATTGGGCTGTCTGGGTTGACACGCTTCTTCAGTGTTGCATGGCAGTTGGGGACAGTACCAGTGGTGTTGCGGGGATGTTGGTTGTCCTTTTTCTTTTTTTTTTAAGTTACCACCTTAACATGGTGGAAGGATTTGTAAGGAGTGCAGACAACTGGAGGGAGCTTAAAATAGAACAACTTCAAATTAAAAGAAACCATCTCTGCTGGCTCGGCTATCCGATTAGTGCCCAGTACCAATCTGGGACAAATTGGGGGGCAAATGGGTTACTTGAAAATGAGGGGTAAAATTTGGAAATGGGACTAGGATGCCTCCTGGATCCCAGGGTGGACCCAAAATTCCATCCCAAGGGAGGAATTACATTTCGCCGCGAAGAGGGACTTTTGGAATACTCTGCTCAGCCTGCTGCCACTGCAATCCAACCTTATAAAAGTGGAAGAACAGTGGATCACCTCACTATCACCATGTTATTATCAAGTTTTTTCAAGGTCTAAAGCAAAGCTTCAAAGATCAAAATGAGGGGAGATTTCAGAGATGGGCAACACTACCACACAAGCAGTTTGCCAGGTATTTATGTCCATCTATCTGTCCGTAAGATGCAGCCATGAAACTTTAAAGGTGTGCAGTTGAGATAAAAAAAATTAAGGCAGAGTTCATATATGGGAGTGGTCTTGCATAATAACCTGATCAGTCATGAGGCAAGAGGCATGAACATATGTTGATGAGCATTGCAGTTGCTGTGATCACATTGCATTATGGTCTCTAGTTAAGCTGTGTTTTTGTTTTCTTTTTCTATCATGGGTTCTTTGCAGATATTTGGTCCAGTGATGCAGATCTTCAAGTTTAAAACGCTGGAGGAAGTGCTGACAAGGGCCAATGATACCAAATATGGTCTAGCAGCTGCTGTGTTTACTAAGGACATTGATAAGGCCAACTATGTCTCCAGTGGACTCCGTGCTGGCACAGTCTGGTAGGAGTGTTATTACTGAAATCCTTATTGTGCAAATGTTAGCCTGATGCCTCTGAGCATTTTTAGTGCTCACCTGCACTTTCAGCTACAACCAGGCAGCTGTCCTGACTGCACTATTGTCAAGGAGGGGAGCTCATAGTGTGTGTGTGTGTGTGTGTGTGTGTGTGTGTGTGTGTCTCTTTCTCTCCTCTGCAGGATTAACTGCTATGATGTGTTTGGGGCTCAAGCGCCATTTGGAGGATACAAGGCTTCCGGTACTGGCAGAGAACTAGGAGAGTACGGACTAGACAACTATACAGAAGTCAAAACGGTAATGACTGAAAAATCAACACATAAATATTGAGCATGAGTTGCTATGAATTGGGACCTCCAGGATGTGGTGCATGCTATTGTTCCTATCAGTGGTCAAAACATTTGTTAACCTGTATACTTGTCATTATTGTATGATCAGTCATCACCAGATTTTACATAATTACACATGATTGACCAGTCTCTCTATCAGTCTGACATTTCTTGCCATCCCTACAACTATTGAGATTGTTCTGTTTTATTTGAAGTGCATTCTGAATATTGGAATACTACTTTAGTAGTATGAAGGTTAACTGAGGTTTAAGTCAAATATAGGAGCAATGGTCTGCCAGTTTAGCTTGGATAGTACATTTCTTAGTGTAATGAAAGAGGTCCAGGTTTAGTTAGAGTCAGAATTGCCATGGAAGTTGGATCTATTCAGTGTTTATAAAATAAATCAGTTTAGATTAGTTCAAAAATGAAATCAGACTTTACACTTTTCACTTCATATGATGTTGTTTATTACACTGTTTCTATTTAACAAAGATATATTTAATTTTCATATTTATACTGGTGAGGTCTCATTTTCCAGCTACAACAGGTTGTTTAGATTAGTCTGCCCACAAACTCTTATTACAGATCTGATATGAATATTTCATGTGATACTTATTAATATTAATACTTATTAGGTTGAAAACAACTGTAGTGAAAAATGTATTTGACAAATTAGTTTTTTTAGTGGAATCAATACAGATCATTACAATTTGGTAATGCAAGAGCACCATAGCCATCCAGCAGTAACTATAAATGAACCGACACCAACTTGTGTTTGCAATGTGTATGGCTTTAATAATCACATTTTAATACACGTGCTCAATGCGGTAGTGGATATTGATAAGGATATTGATAAACTTATCATAACTGATTGTTTAAGGCCTAGTCCACATGTGCACAGGTATTTTTGAAAACAAAAATAATTTCAGTCCGGACAAGCGTTTTAGTACCATTTCAGAAATAATCTCTGTGCATACTAACACACCTGAAATCACGTCACATGACCATTCACGCACACGAGGCATGTGTATGCAGGTGTAAACACAAGCAGATTGTCTACTCTGTCATTTGCTTAATTGTGGAAAATACTATTAACCTTCCCTACTTTTACATACCCCTTACTGACTTACTTGACTAACTTGACGGACTGATAAGACCCACTTAGAAAGATAACGCATGTCTGCATCATAGCTTGTTTTCTGCATCCAGATGTAAAAAACAGAGCCAGTGAATATCTCCACCCTGGATGGAGTGGAGGCCTGTTGTCAGTGACTGAAAAGTGACTGTGACTGTTTACTTGTTGACATACTGTATATATAAAGGTGTGGACAGTGCTCCAAATTCCACTTCTTAACACTAATATTCACAGAGTTTGATGGTAAAAACACTCCATGATTGCACACTGAGATACAGAACAACTCACGGACTGCTCTTTACATCTTGAATCCTTTCTATTCATGTTCCAGGTGACCATCAAGGTGCCACAGAAGAATTCTTAGACCCATGCAGTGAAGTCAGTCAAGAAGATGATACTGTGATTCTGCTGTTGTCAAACCTTCAGTACATTAGTAACCACACTACTGATGATGTTCCAAACACTGTTCACAATGACACTCTCTACACCTTACACTTTACATGTGATTCAAGGAAAACATAAAACTATAAAGTCACAGTCTCTGTTTGTACCCTGCAGGCTTTGAGATTTCTAATTTTTCAAAATAAATGATTTTGAGTCACTCTCAGGATGGCTGATCCTCTTCCTTCTGTGAGTTACTGTGTGCACTCCATTTCAATTTTGAAACAAACAGAAAGTAACATTGTGGTCGTTTGAGCTAACTTGTTTTTGGAGTTGGCTGTCCCTTCTGCTTCACCACACTTTCTTTTTTTTCCACTCTCGGCTTTATTTTTGCCTGTTTTTCATCTCTTGGCCTGTTTGGTAGTATAACTTGAACTTGCAGCTTTTCCTACTCCTCCATCGCCAGTGGATGTACCAGCAGGGCCGTAACCAGGATTTTTACTGAGGTCATAATTGCTGAGGTCTCAACATGAGCAAAGTCTCAGTGGGTGGGTCCATAAGGAAATGTGTATTTGTAACTGACAGAGTGTGTGTGTGTGTGTGTGTGTGTGTGTGTGTGTGTGTGTTGACCAACCTTCTCTCCCTCTCTTGTTCCAGTGAGTCTCCTTTGCTCTTTCTCTCAGCCTCCTTTTCTGTGTCGATCTGCTGTTGATGATCTGCTCTCTTTTTCATTTCCTGTCTCTGTGCCTTCAATATTTCTATCTCCATCTTCGTCTCTTTGTTCTCTCTCATCCTCTGACTGTCCCTTTCTTATCAACTCCTCTCCACTTGTCTCTCCTGCCAAGAGGGAATTAAGCAAAATAATATACACCTCCTTAATATCAACTTTAAGACACACTTAAATAACTCAAATACCAAATA
>OMLP01044798.1:0-25708 GCA_900302685.1 Spondyliosoma cantharus
CGAGTATGAATGAATGATTTGAAAAATTCATCTTAACATTCATTCATTCAGGAACACTCTCGTCGTTGATTAAATCATTTATTGCAACAAATGATATACAGTTAGGCTTGGCGCTGAAGGCTCCGCTTCAGAAGCTCCCCGGTTTTGACGGGCAGCATGCTCAGTCAATCCGGGGAGTGCGATGCATACCCCCTGCAGGAGTTGAGTCGAAGCGACTAGATAAATTTAGCCATTTTTTGGCTCAGACTAGGCAGGTGGAGCCTGGTGGTGGCATGGGTGCGCATTCGTGTAGCAGTGTTGAAGGAGGGATCAGTGCGTGACGGCTTGGGTTTAAATGGACCGCCTAATTTGGAAGAGTGGCTGTGGTTGGTTGGAGACTGATGCTGATTTGATCAGCTGGCTGTCAGCTGACTACAGCTGGGGCTTACGACTTCTGTGTCCTGCATGAATTTGCGCTATGCTTCATTTATCAAGAATACCTGTTAAAAATCACAATTCAGTAAATAATAAAGATTAATCTAAAAGAGCTGATGCAGATTAAAATACTTATATTTAGTAGATTGAGAGGCTGAAGCCTTTCTAAAAGCTTTTCCCTAGATGCTGAAAGTCCAAGTCCTTGAGGCAATTCACGACCCCGCCCAAGGTCCCCAGATTTCCTCAAAGTCCAAACTCCACGGCAGCAAAAAGAACTCTGATGACCAAATTGTAATCCACAGTATGTTTGTAAAATGGTTGATCAATTGTTCAATCAAAAGTTGCGTATATTTTTTACATGGTTTGTGATCAAAATATAATCAGAATTATTTTCATAAGCAGTAACTCCATTTCCATAGCAACATCCAAGCGTTTAACTAATAGATAAAACAGTCATTACAGTCCCACAGGCTCATAAAAACGTTCACTACTCCAGTAAATAGGCTGGACCTTAGATACAACTTAGCAAAAGGAGATAAACTAGTCCACTCAGCTTATTGAATCCTTCGTCTCAGCTGTTAGGCATAAAGCTAACATTATGTAAGATTCAAACTAAATAACATTGTGTACTGTCTGCAAACAGTTGATATAATTGCACAGCATGTTAAACAACAAGAGTTGCTAACTAACCAGCCATGTCACTCTCCTAAAATCAATATAATATTTCTCTAATGACAAATGAGCGGCTGGCTGCAGCCTGAAGTAGTGAGTTAAATATGGGAGGATGGCTTGATACAGTGCATTTAGAGGGACAGTGTAGGAGCTGAAGTAAGGAGTAAATGCACATGAAGTCTATTTACCAGCTTTTTGGAAAATCAAACAGGGTTACTCACCTTTTTATGAGTTACTATGGAACAGTTTAGCCAGGGGACACTTAGTTTATCTAATTTTTGATTTACCTCAGCCCTGAGTGTAGGCTGCATCTTGTAGCTTTTGTTATAAGCAACCCCCTGTGGTGTTCAGAGGATGACGCACTGAAGGTCGTGTTGTAAATACGATATCAATACATTTTTTTCAGTATTTCTCATGTTGACGTGTCTGCAGCTAGTTGATGCTAAAGCCACTAGTTTCAGATACAACTGATACAACTGCTATAGTGCATTAATTTAGAACGGTGAACAGACAGTTTCACTGGAACTACTTGAGGTTTCTAGATTTCTAGAGTTAATGGACACCCTCCAGCCAATCACATGGAGTATTCACCCAGACTATAATAATAATAATAATAATAATAATTTAACTGTTTGTCAGTAAGCTTTATTTTGAAAGTCTAACCAGCTGTTGCACATAATGTATCATTGCTAACTTGACCACACGACCCCTCACATACAACTGACCCTAGAGAGGACGGTAGGGTTTCATAGTTGAAGCTTAAGGACAGTGATACAACTGCTGTATTTGATGAGCTGGCAATGAAAATGTGTCGGATCAGTCCAGGACTGGTGGCCAGTTGTGTTCACTGGGAGGTTGCTGAGCTCCGTTTCCTGCAGTGATACACCAAAGTTTGTGGTTCAGTCCACTAACTGAGCCACTACATCCATGGTTAATTGAGCCAGTAATAATAACAATAATTGTGGCTAGCATGCTGTGTACCAGTGGAGCAAAGAAAACAGCAGGACGAAGCATTGGCTTATCTTTTTACTTAACATTTCATGTTTTCTCTCAGCTGTATTTAATTTAACTTGGCAGTTATCTTTATTTGAATACTAAATCTGATAGATTATTGTTTCTATCAGGAAACAATGAAGAAAACAAGCGCTGCACCATAAGCTGATGGAGCCAGCAGCCAACACACCATGGCACTGGAACACAATGCAGAGGGTGTAGAGAGGTTCCTGCAGGCAATGGACATGCTGAGGGAGTGGTATACATCAACAATGGATCAAACGATGACTTGTAATGTGAAAGGGAGTTGTGTAGAGTGACAGAGAGAATTTTTACCTGATTCTGCGGCTCCCCTCGGCTTTACACAGTTTTGAAGCTCTTGTGGATCATTGATTTGTTTGTGCAGTGCTCAAACCCTGCTGGCTGTCATCAACCTTGTTTGCAGCAGAAAAGATCCAATGAACAAGCTACACTAACCTGCTCAGCACCAAACAGCAGCAGACACAGTAGGGGTTTTGCTAGATGTTTTTCTCAAGAGTTGGTGGCGACCAAAAACCAAGCTAAATGAATGTCAATGTTGGACTTTGTCTTGGTGAGGTTAACACAAACATGACTAAGAATCAACTATGTCTTTTAAGCATATTAACGTGATGAAGTATTAGATGTCAGTGTTGTATTTACAGCTTCTTTTACTGCCCCCAAGTGGCTTTAATATGATTCAGTGTTGTTGATCAGTCACACTGGTGCACAGATGAGACTCTTTATCTTCGGCCTCCGCTGTAGCAGCCTCCAATTTTCAATGGAATGGATGGAAATGTGTCCTGAACACCCACGAATCCAAGAGACCCTATGGAAACTTTCGTATAATTTTCTACCAGAATGAAGAATTTCACGCCCTCTGGCTCTGTGCAGTATTAATGTGGTTATGTCACATAAGTTATTTGGTCCTGCATAAAGAATTGAGTGCCACAGATCTTGTTATATGTAGCTTTCAGAAGGATTGTATATATATATCCCTATGAGTCCCTACAATGTTGAATTTAACTCTGAGGGCCAGCATAAAACAAATCATAACATTTGGAGTATAGATATAAGAGTTTGTGAGTTCTCATGAATTACATAGAACAACAAAAATCCATTACGTAAACTAGGTGAATTGGTTATAATGACCCATATGAATGTGTCTTTATCCATTGTGCCTGTGGTAAAGACACAGCAGTGTTAAAATGTTGGCCTATTTACACTAATAAATGATGTAAATCAGAGTTCTCCTGTCTTTTTGTCCCTGATAAGTTTGCTATCTTTGTTTTATAAAGCACCTGATTCAGCTGCATACTTGTTGGCAGCTACAACATTGTGAAACAGGTGCGTTTGAACACGTTTTCCCACAAACTGAGTGTTAAAAATGGGGCACATGTATCCCATGATTCTCTATCACAGATTAAATGTATTAAATCAATTACAATGTAACACTTGTAGAGGATTCTGAAGACTTGCTTGAGATGTGCGCTCTAACTGTTGTTGTTTATATCACATTTTATCATGGATTTGCATTGGTTATTCATGTATTGATATTCCCTTCTCCTCACTAGTAGTAGTACAGCATGCATAGTATATTAAGCAAGGTTGCCATGCTCACCATGCTTGTGGGAACGCTTCCTCTGCCTAATTAGTAAAGGATCACCAGGATCTCATTCATTAAACTTAGCCTGCTTCTGGGGCTCTGGATACCAGACTACAGCGACTCTTCAATGAGCATGGAAAATTCTGACAGGATGCTATGCATAATGAAACAGAAACAAGGTCATGAAAAAAGAACACATCTGCTAATTCGTTATACTTTCCCTCTCTCTTTACTACCCTCTCTGACTGTTGAATTATTCATCGCATTCCAGTCAACTAGTCCTCCCTTGGTAGCCATCATGTCAATCCTCAGTGAAGGCCTGCTGGTTGTATTGGGCTGCTGGACCCAGAGCTCTCACTGGTTCATCTGGAGAAGGTTTACACCGTGTGGGAGTGTGTACATGTTTTTGTGTATAATGTGTGCGTACGCACAAATGGTAGGTACACTACACCTAGACCATCAGGCTTACAGGCTAGATAGGATCGATGCTCTTCTTCATGTCCTGGGAAAACATTGATTTTTTTATTTCACAGCAAACTCCTTGGACAATAAGTCTTCGCTGGAAATTAGGGTTCAAGACGGAAGAGATACTGTGAGATCAACAAGTAAGGCAACCAGAGGCTAACAATACCTTCTTACCTTGGCTCATAGAGAACATGGATAGACTGTCAGAAGAAACCCACTGGGCCAAACACATTGATTGATTATTCTATGTGTACGTCAAAGTGATAGCTTAATGTGCAAATTATTAGCTAAATATCAAACCAACCTACTGAGGTAGAAGCTACCAAGCTAGCTAACACTAAAGGCTATCTGTATTCACACGAATATCAGCTAATTTCACCTAACGTAATTTGTGGGAGTTTGATCGCAGGTTCATTTGCCACAAGCAGCCAGACTAAAGCTACCTTTTACATTTACAGCAAGATAGCAAGCAACACCACCAAGGATGTGTGTTTGGGTTCCATCTGAACAAAGTTACACTCATCAGATAACCTTACTCTGTTTCTTTCTGTTCTGTCTTTTCTTTTCCCAACTCCTCTCTGGTAGTTCATAAAGTAACGTTACATGTCTCCACCTTTCAGCAAGCAGATAAGAGAGTAGCAGTACATTACGGTGGATTTCAGCACCTCCATGGCTCATTAGGGCAGGAATTAGCTGAGGTGAAGGACAGCAGTCTCGTGGGTACTTGTCACTCAAACGAGTGAGTTATATAAATCTTCACTCTTGATGCAGTTTTGAAATTATGTATAGAGACCAAAACTGTTTTTGTACCAGGCTATAAACATGTTTATTTCTGCTGTAATGTTGGGCATTTTAACATTGGCTCTTATGGGAATTGACTCACTTTTGGAGCCAGTCTCAAGTGGCCATTTGAGGAACTTCAGTTTTTTTTAATATCGGCACTCGCATCTCTGAACGGGAGATTGCGGCTTGGTAAACACTAAGTGAGAATAATCTAAAAATGAGTCACATTAAACCTGGAACATATTTGATTTTGAAGAAAATGAAATAAATACATTCAACAACACATTTATTTGTATTCAATATTATTTTATCTGCACAAACAGACTGATGACAAATTAAAGGAGACGAGTGGATGAGACGAATGGATGTGTCATGTACACCAAAAGAACTGTACATGAATGCTTGACCCCCACAGTGACATGATCCAGAGGCTTTGTGATAGATGAGAGCAACCCATCTGTGTAATTTTCCCTTGCGCCATGCCCCTGCCCCGTTTTGGGTGAAAACAGCCCCTCTAATTTGATTGGCGGTAAGAGCAATTTGTGATGGCATTGCCAACTTAATAGCATAAAACAGTGTGCGAACTATATCGCGGCTTTCGGGGGGGCTCACTAATATTGGGGGGGGGACTTACTCAAAACACATCCATTATTACAAGCCTGAACGTCTACTTGCCTTATGTCAGCACATAGAAGCACATCCAACCTCCACACAGGCATCAAATCTTAATCAAATCTAAATCAAAACCAAAACAAAATCGGCCAGGTTGTGTAATGCCCGCCAATGTAATAATGTCCACAAACGTAATTAAAATCTGCAGCATTTAATGTAATAAACCCACAAATGTAATAACTGTTACGTTTGCAGGGATTTATTACATTTGTGGGGAAGTGAAAATCTTTATTGTAATAACTTCCCAGCAATGCAATAATACAATGAATAATGGTCATGGTGGTTGTTTGTTTGCCTTTACACCTACTAATACTACTGACCGTGGGTGCAAAATCCAGCTGCTGACTCTCCGCTCCGCCATCACACAACGCCTTAATTATTATATAAGTTAGTTATATTATATAGCCTGGTTGGCACCATGGGCAAACAAAAACGGGAGTTCCCCCTCCGCTGCAGAACTCACCTCTTGCCGCTTCTCAGAGTCATTCGTCTTCAATTTCTTTGTAAATCCGAAATTTGCAAGTAGGTTTCCCTGTTTTCTTTTAGACACGATGACTGCAAAACATGTACAACAGTAAATACGATTCAGCACCGAAACTGTGCGGCTCAAGCGGCTCCAGCTCAGATGGTCCAGCGCGGTCTTTTTTTCTCGTTTCCGATGTCTGATTTAAAGTGACGTTTAAGACAAAGCGCCCCCACGCTTCAATGGTGAGGAAAAGAACTGCTTGCAGGCCGGCATTTTATTAAAGAGAAATAATGATGCGCAAATCATACATTAAAAATAGCCTAATTTTACACATGATCCATGATTATGACAATACAAAAAAACAAAAAACAAAACAAAAAGGAAAGGAAATGTATGGGAAAAAACAGCATTTTGCCAATATTTTAGAGACCCCCCCCAAATTTCACAAATCATGTTTTCAGGGGAGCTCATGTCTCATTAAGGGGGGCTGAGACCCCCCTGGCTCCCCCGTAGTTCGCACTGTCCTTTCAATCCTGGTCGCCATCAAAATGGACTAACCTGACACACACCACAATTTTTGTGTCATCAACCATCTTCATCATCTCAACCGTCATTAAGACACTCTAGGCCAGTGATCCTCAATAGGTGGCCCCCGGACTCATATTTGTGGCCCCCGAACTGTTATTCCTTCACTATGTGTTTTGGTTGGGTCAGCACGTGTATAACAGGACTTGTCTCCATGCCAACGATACACAGACAGCTGGGTCACTCACTGCTACCAGAGCAATTGTTAACTTTCACTTTCGTTTTTGGAGCAGTTCGAATATTGACATTTTGCTGGCTGTAGGAGCCTCGAAAATGCCGTGTTCCAAGTCCACTGCTAAAAGAAAAGTGGGCAGTGAAAATCGGCAATTCAAAAATGTGCATTCATTCGCCCTCCAACCAGCACATGACCCATGTGCTTAATATGCCAGGAGACTATAGCTGTGATGAAGATTTTCAATTTGAAACGGCATTATGAGATGAAGCATAGGAATTCTGAAGAGACATTTCCTCAAAATTCAGAGCTAAGAACAACAAAAATAAATGCACTGAAATCATCATATCAAGCTGCAAGCAGGATTCTTGTCACATCTATGACTCAACAACAAAAAGCAACAGAGTGCTCACTTAGAGTGGTGTGGATTTTGGGTAAGCACAAGAAGCCATTCTCAGATGCAGAAATAATGCATAACTGAAGTGATGGACACAATGTTTGAAGGCAAACAAAAAGAGGAAATATTCAGTTATGTATTTTAATTTATGTCAAAATGGAAATTACATTGTATTTTAGTTCGTATTTTTGTTGACCTTTTGAATGAAAAGGACATTTTGTTTTGAATATTACTGCATTATTGCATGTGGCCTGACCGACCTCAATACATGGACCTTTGAGTCATTGAAAACAATCTTTGTGGCCCTTTAAGATTTGTATTTGAGAACCCCTGCTCTAGGCTCTATGTTGCACAAGTGTCACTGCTAGTTTCAGACTCTAGTCCACCAAATCCTTCAATGCTCTCAGCAGAACAGGTAGAGGCTACAATGACCAGTTGTTGTTTTTTGTGTGCAGTTTATATTGGGGGCTGGGTGACTCGAGGTGCCATTAGAAGGGGTGCCATGGCCTTAAAAAGCTTGTGAACCACTGCTTTAGAAGCATGTTGAGGACACCTAATCATATACACTGCATGTAAGCACAAGTACTGTATTGTCTAGTGGGAGCATCACAGCTAATGCTTTTCAACCAGCCCCTGAATCATATATGATAATAAATGGAATTAGTTGCAAATGGATGAGCTTGCAGCATGATAACCAGTGCTAATTCGTTCAACAGTAAGGATCGTCTACTGTGAAATTAGAACAGTGGGAGAGGAGACAGGGAGTTCAGCTATAAGAGGCAGCGGCTGCACATCCCAGCATTCTTAGTGATTATGTCATCCACAGTAAGAACCAGTATGGAGCTGGGCTGAAAACTGGTATTCAAGACCTTGAAAGTGGCATCCCTTTGACTTGACTCTTAATTTCTTATTTTTATGCATTTCCATGATTCTGGAAAGCACTTTGAATTGCCTTGTGTCTGAATGGTGTTATATAAGTACACTTGCCTTGCCTATATCTTTGATATCTGATTGTGAAATGCTATGAAAAATTATCAATTTATAAATGGTTATAGTCTCGCAGCCTGTACAGGCTGTTCACTGCACACCAACATTCTGACAGGGATATAGCATAACATTATGCTACAGTTTGGAGTGAAGCAGCCATCCTGATAAATCCTGAGATCCTGTCTAAAAATATTTAGATTAATTATTTCTACTTCTCGTCGTGAGGTAAAACATTTTCTTGGCATAGCAGGTTATTATAGGAGTTTTTGCAAAAGCTTTGCTACTGCTTCTTTGACTAGCATACTTAGCCCGAAGTTCAATTTTGTTTGGACAGAGATGTGTGTTGGCATCTGAGAATCTGAAGGCACTGTTGGCTAGTGCTCCAGTCCTTGCTGCCCCTGACTAAACAGGCCATTTAAAATGGCTGCCGATGCAAGTGATGCTGGGGGTCATCTTCTTCAAGATGACTCTTCGAGGGTTGAGCACCCTGTTTGCTATTTTTACAAGAAGTTTGACGTACATCAGACATCACTCATTAACCCTTGGCCCTTATTTCTGCTGTCGACCATTTTAATGTTTGTCCCTTCCAGTCAGATCCTGGTGGTCTACACAGACCATACCCGCTTGTTTTCCTCAGCAGGATGAGAAACTCCAACCAACGCTTGATGCGATGGAGCTTGTTCCTGCAAGGATTTAACCTAGGCATCAAGCATATCTGGGGAAAGAACAATGTACTTGCCGATGCCCTATCAAGGTCGTAAGTGTCAGTATCTTGTACATCTATTCATTAACTTTGTCTGACGTTGTAGAGCTTGGAAGGTTGCCTTAGAGCAACCACTTTGAAGGGGGGGGTCGTTATGTCCAAGACCTGTTGTCCCATGTTTTACAGTGCACCTGGAGTTTCTCCTCTCCTCCTCCTCCCCTCGTTACGTGGCACCTGCTGCTGGACTTACAAGCCCTGTGTGGCTCCACCTGCACTCTCTCCCTAACCAGCAGCATTGTCTCCAGACACCATTTCGTTCTCCGTTTGTCACTTTTGGTTACAATAAACTTAGTTTTCTCACATCTAACCTTTGTTTGAGTAACACATGTTGCTTCCCTCGAGCTAGGGTCATAACATCCGTAACAGTCAAAAATTGGATGTATAATTTAGACCCACCACTACTTCCTCAATTTGAAAAGGTACATAATCTATTAAAAACAATTATGTGCCAAAATATAGTGTTCCTAAAGAGTCATACATGGGTAGAAGTAAAGATATCGTATCAAAATCTCTTGGTAAAAGTGAAAATCACACATAGAAATAATAGTTTGTAAAAGTTGTACGTACTTAAAACTTGCAAACAAAAGTAAATCATACAAAATGAAGCTCAGTGTAAGTTCAACCAAGAATATTATCTTTTCATTCACTTCTCTCCCTGCTCCCTCCATTCACCTGACACGGGCATTTCTTCACATGCTCTCTCTCCATTTAACCAACCTGATTCTGCCGCGAACATTAGCAACCAATAATGTCTCTGCTGTCAAACTGAAAACTGCTCTCTCTGTGCCGTCAGCTGTCATATCAAGCACATGTGACCCTCCTCCACCTCGTCCTCCTCCAGCTCTTCATACAGTGGCTGGGTTCTACTCACCAGAATCAACCCCGCCATCATCAGATCTCCAGGATCCTTCTTGCTCCATCACCACCACCAGTCTCAAGACTCCGTGGGGAGTTTCCTTCTCTATGCGCAGCTTCATCACCTCCACAAATATTACTTCATCACGATGGAGTCTAACCAAAGACTTTCTCTTTGTATGCATGGCAATAAATCTTCATGAAATGTCTATATGTATGAATATATAGTATAGATCGACTGATTGTCCATCTGGTGGATCTAATGTCAAATAATGTTTTTTGATTGATTGGAATCAGTGTTTTTGTTTGTTTGTTTCAGCTGCCAGTCAGACTCTGAGAGAAAAGTGTGATTAAAATGGCTTAACTATTGTAATGTGTCAAATGTTTGTAGTTGTTCCATAATTCCATAGTCTATAATAATGCTGAATGTACAAATGTCTCTTTGGCATTTTTTCTGCATATTCAGCAGAATTGTTATTGGTGGGGATTACAGCACATTGCAATTTGAGCAACATGATAGAAAATGCATGTCTTTTATCCGGAAAATGGGTCAAGTACAGTCCTAACAGATCAGAACAGTTCTGTTCCTTTTTAGTTTTTTCCTTCCAAACAAACAAAGAATAAGAATTAGAATTACAGTTCTCATGTCCAGAAAAGAATTAGAGAAACTCCTTCCTGCCTGTTGGCTGGTGTAATGACTCATTCAGAACACTGCTGCCAGAGTTCTAATGAGAACCGAGACAACTAAGCACATTACTACTGATCTCACTGGCTTCTGGCTACTTATTCAATAGATTTAAAAGTGCTGCTGCTAGTTTAATAAACACTTAACGAACAAGAAACGTAATTTCTGACCTCCTAAATACAGACCCAGCAAGGGCCTTAGATCTTTAGGAAGCAGTCAGCTGATCATCTCAAACAGGCCTAAACTCTGTCAACTCTCTCAACTTGCCACTTCCAAATCTAAATGAAAACAAGTGGAAAAGCTGTTTGCCTGTGCTTGTGATTGTTTGCTTTCACTCCTGCACTTTTGTTGCATTTGTGACGGCTTACAACTTGTATTTGATTACAAATTATGTATTATTATTTTAGTAATAATATATTATTTAACTTGAAAACAATAAGCAATAAAACTGGAATAAAATCAAGAAAGAAATATATTTTGTCTTTCTACGTTTCAGATTTCTTAAAAAAGAAACTTAAACTAAGGTAATGTGGGCTAAAATGAACTTCAAATGCAGAAGCTTTAAAGTGACTAAGTAGACATAATGAATGCCACTGGTGTTATTCCCTACAGTGATGCTTTGTGCACTGAGCCACTCATAATATTTGATCACAAAGGAATATGATGCATATTTGAGAAAAGGTCAGTGAACAGCAGCAGAGGATATGCTGCATGAAGAATCAGAATGGAGGACAGAGGCTGTTGCTGCAGCTTCAGCCTGACTGATGAAACAGGTAAGTCATCAGGACATATTCATATGCTGATAGAGAAAGGGCTCAGTTCATGGCAAATTGCCTTTGGACCATACGTTTCCTGGAAGCTGTGGCTCACACGCATTTTCATGGACAGAGATATACACACTAACGCTTTGAAGGAAAGGGCCCAAACTTTAAATCAGTTAGGTTTTTGATTTCTTGCAGGGTCAGCGAGCCTGTGCCTCCAAACCTTTGATGATAAATGACCATCCACTCACCTAAAATGGGAATCCTCTCAAAGAAATGTGGTAATTGACTCATTTTTCACAAAGCGATTGAACAGGAAGAAGTTTCCTCTTGACAGGACAGCAGATCAAACAGAACCTGCAGCCAAGGACATGTGCAGCAGTCGCCATAATAGTCACTGCCTCCACTGACTTATACACGAACACTATGTTGTGTTGGCTGGAGGTCCTTGTTGCAGCAGCAAGATAGAGCAGCATAGCAAGCACACTGGTGGTCTTGATGATGTTGATTGTTTTGTATTATTTGTCTTTTCTTGCCGACACAGAAAAAACAAGAAAAAAAACAAGTTGCATTTTATATGATTATACGCAATGTACACACATTTCTATTCCGACTACTGTTAGTGGCTGGTTGATTTACTGTCTGAATAGTTGAAATCACACTAATTTGCAAAATTCTCAAAAAGTTGTGACACTTTATAAAATAATCATATCACATAAAGTGAGAATCTGCTAATCCTTATTGACATATCCTCTATTGAAAAATGTCAGGGGTTACCAACCTTTTTGAAACCGAGAGCTACTTCATGGGTACTGAGTCATACGAAGGGCAACCAGTTTGACACACTCTTCTGAAATAACAAATTTGCTCAGTTTGCCTTTAGTTATATATGATTATTAATGATTAATGATGCTCATCTATGTGACACTGATCACTTTAATGATTGACAAGATGGGAAACAGATAATATCAATATTCCATTTTCATTTTTAGAACAGGCCTGAAGGCTACTCCTTGGGGGCTACCTTTTGCCAGCGGGCACTGTGTTGGTGACCCCTGATATGGATGCTGGCCTCTGCTGGGCACTTTTGATGGGTTATTAATCAATCATTAGGCAGCTACCTAAAGCTGGCATTGTTGATATGACGAAAAACAGCTATGACAGGGCAGACCGATTTAATTGGTTGGATTTTTTCACCATAAAACTTCAAGCAGTCTATTCCACGAGAGGAGGAAAGAAGGATGTTTATATTCAGTGCACATTTTAGCCAAGACTCAATATGAAAAAACTGGGCTTGGCAAACAAAATTTAGTGAAGGACACAGTGGCTTCATTTTTGGTATTTTGTGGAGCCCTGCACCAGTTTTCCAAATGCATTGTGAATCGACAGTGATGCTATCCTTGTAACCGACATGCTTTAACATTATAGCTGCACCTTCGTGCAAATGTGTGATGTTAAACAGCTTGTTAGTAATGCATAATTAACGTATCTCCCTTCTTCTCTTTGTCCCTCTAACGTTCCTCTAACACTGCTCCCATCTTGGCATTTAGGCCTATATGACTGGCCTTTTTTATAACTGGTATTTAATGTTTTGTGTGTTTCCAGATGGTTTGCAATACAGCACACGTAATATACACACCACATACTGTTTGTATGATTATAAGAAAACAATTAAAATTCTATATCAGGTTTTGTGTGGCTGTAACCCTTCAAAAGGCATTCCACAGGACTGTGGGTGTCACTCAAGAGAGGACTTAGCCATCAGTAGTGATGTGGCTTTAGAGTAATCGGTGTGGATTAGAATTTGTTAATTGAACCGGCTCAGATGTCGTCTTTACAGTCTAATTCAGGTCAGATTGCAACCTGCTTCCCTTCTGGGCTCCAGGGCATCTGTGGGTAATCAATGCCATGACCTCGGAGAAATGAGCCGGTCTTTGCAACAGTTGGCATACACCAAACTGTAGCTTGTATTTTCCTTTTTGTCAATGATGGAGCACTGGGAAAATGAAACAGTTGGAATTGTTTGAATTAAGAAATGTACACACTTTCCAAAATAGCTACACGCATGCCATGTGTGCAACTCACATTATCAATTAAAAAGGAATAGTACAATACGAAACGGTCTATTTGTTTCTATAATAAAAGCAGTTATCTTGATATTTATATAAAATGTCCATTAAATTCAATGCAAACATGCCTCATATAGAGTATAACAGAAATTACCTTGCAGCAGGCATTAACTGCAATATTCAAAAGGCATGCTATTCAAAATCTATTTTAGAATATAGAGTATAGAAGCAATGCAATTTGATTACATGGTTATAATAAGAGTCATTGCTGCAACCCATAGTATGTTACAATTTCCATAAAAGGGATGGTAAATCAGTAGAGCCACCAGGAACCGTGGTGGACTGGTGCATGTGTGGGCTGGTTGGATGTGTCAAGAGCTAACAGTCTTATAAAGTGACCATTTCAGTGCTTCAATTGACTGTGACTATAAGGTTATGATGGCCCAATGTGCCTTTTCTCAGTTACTCTAGAGGTAATGTACATTAATATTAATAGACAAACCCTATCATCAGCACCACAGCTATTTCTTCACACAAAATGTGTCTCTGAGACCAGATTTTCTTTCATACAATTCAAAGTCTTGAAGTCCAGTATTTAAGTTTCAAGTCTGCAGCCAGTGTAGATGGTGATGGGGATCTTCTCCTCAAACATTATCTTAGACCTTACGATATGAGGTGGGGGAAGACCACTGATCCCTTTTCTTTGAGCCTTCCTTGAGTGGACCTGAAAACATGAAATTTGTCCTGAGGGTGGCACTTCATTAATGGCAGTGGCATCATTAAAATTTGAAGGGCTCCCCATCTCCCCTTTGGAGCGTGAATGTCCTCCAAACTGTTATGGCATTTTACCTATATCTGCTTGTTAGATTATAAGATGTGTGGAAAGCTGACATTTTGGCCCACAGGGAAAGGTCACTGAGGGTTCAAAATGGGTTCATTTTTTGTCATTGTCATTTAGCAGAGAATTCCACTGAGTGGCACCGTCTGTTGGGATGTTTGCCCTTTCTTCAGCAGCTACTCCTTTACATCAACTGGGTCTCGAATGCGCCACTCTACAGTCGGCTTTATATGAGCATGTGGGTTGAAGGTATCTGCACATGGTTTTCTATGAAGCATAAATTAATTTGGACTGTTTGGGGCGGCAATAGCTCAGTCCGTAGGGTCTTGGCTTGGGAACTTGAAGTTTGCCAGTTCAAGTCCCACTCGGACCAAAAAAGAACGATGTGGACTGGCAGTTGGGGAATGCTGGTTCACATATTGGGCATTGCTGAGGTGCCCTTGAGCAAGGCACCAACCCCTAGCACTGCTCGTTGGGCACCGTGGCATGTGTGGCAGCCCCTTCGCTCATCTCCTCTACACTGCACCTGTGTGTAATGTGAGTGGAAAAAAGAATTTTCCAATTTGGGATTAAAATAGTATATAACATTTAAAAAAAACACTGGAACACAATTCCAACTAGCTTCTGAGAAACGAGTTTCTCAAAGCATTGTGGTATCATGCTCTCTCTGTATTTTTATCAACCTAATTGCTGGGGTTAATGTTAGCAAAGTACGTTCTGCAAAACCTGCTAAGATTGGGCAAAAAAGAAAATCCTTTAAGATAAGGAAAACGCCATGGTTTTGCTTAATATATCAATTTTGGTTGCCAATACCACAGGTATTCATGTTAAAAATAGCCAGTTTTGGTCACTAACTAGATGGCTGGAGATGGTCCAGCCTCTAGTTAAAAACACCCGTTTTAGGTCGCCACAAAACACCTGTAGATGGTCCGTCTTTCCGTTAACAATAGCCAGTTTTGGTCGTCACAAAAAGTCTGAAGATGGTCTAAAATGTCCCTACAGACTTGATCTGTGGTCGCCTGTTTGCCAGCCTTATAGCTCATAATAATGTCATTTCCAGCTCCACCTCCACTACCAGCACTATTACTTGATAATGCACCCCCTCCTAATCATTCAATGGAAACACATTTATCTCATCAAGTGTTATGTTTTGATTTGTTTTTTTTTTTTTTTTTACTTCTCTCTGCAATTAAATTATAGTGAAAGCAAACTACAGGAGGCACTCCATTACAGGGGCTATAACCTCGTTCTATTAGGGAAATGACAATAATAATAGGCTCAAATTCACATTAGTGAAAACAACTCCAACATTTCAGGCAGGAAAGTGGAGAAGTGACCCCCTGGCAAGGTGACATCCTGACTCTTACCCTCCCTCGATAGTCAGGGATGAGGAGGGAGCGGGACACAACAAGCCTTTCACACAGCCAAGGTTTTGATGTCCTGAGCCAAACACTGCTGCTTACTAAAGATAGAAGGCTCTTATCAATTAGTGGCTGAAGACACCCCACTCGCAGCACCTTGGTCAGATAATTCGCCCTTGTGCCGGGCGATTGGATTCCCACCTCCCTATTTGTCTGCCCCTCCTACTGTCCTTCACAGTTTGGCATAAACACTGTGCTGTCTCCCTCCCAGCCCCTCTTTGATATAAGAGGTAACCTTAACAGTACGGTGCATGGACAAACAAGATATACAGTTGTTAGTGGAGGATGAACATCTAGGTAAAATGCATGTTCTTAGGCCAATATGTGGAACATCCTTGTGAATTGAAATAGACAGGCAGAGTATGAGCGGTTGTTTTCAACATTTTATGATTCTGTTGAACTCACTTGTCTGCTCTCGTTCCTTTTTTCATGTTTCTAACGTAACAGCTGCGAAGAAAATCTTGTCTTTACTCCTTGAAAATGAAAATGTGACATCTAAATATTTTAGATGATACAATGGATAGATTCCTTTCTGCTAAAGATCCATCCATTGGAGAGGCTTTTGCTGTGTTTGAATAACAAA
This sequence comes from Spondyliosoma cantharus, assembly GCA_900302685.1. Lineage (NCBI taxonomy): Eukaryota > Metazoa > Chordata > Actinopteri > Spariformes > Sparidae > Spondyliosoma > Spondyliosoma cantharus. Next base: position 16,206 of record OMLP01044798.1, read on the forward strand.
TCCACAGAGGATGAAGTTTCCGTGTTCTCCTACAGCTTTAATAAACATCAGAGCCCGTACTGTTGGCAACTTGACTCAGCTGCAGCCCAGTTCATCCAAAACCTATCCTTTATTAGGAGAACAAATTCAATCCACTGCCTTGAAAGATTTATAGATTCATGCAAGTTTTACGCCACTGGGAGCGCTAATGGCTTTTAGTGCTGGGGCCCCAAGGAGTCATTGTGCATGAAAACCAGAAAACGCAGAGCAGCACTTAAGCTTACCGCAATGTCAGGTTTCTGTCGAAAAAAAAGATGCAGTTGACTTGGAATTCTAGTTCCAACCAGTGGGTTTTTGAATGAGAAAAGACAGGGTCTTCAGCCGTCAGCACATACTTAGGCTTGAGTTGCTTGCTATCTCTCCCTTTGTATGACAGGGCTCTCTGTAAATGTGTATTTCTGCAGGAAATCTTCACTTTCCTGAAATATTTATATATGTAAAAATATAATATTCAATTTTAATAATGAAAGTCCAACATATGATTTCAGTGCTTGTAAGATTCTATCCCTGACTTTTATGGTATACTTAGTTTTGTGTGAAATATTCTGAGCTGCTATATTCACAAATATAAACAAAATGGTGCCCTCCGTTACTTGGTTGGCACGTTATTGCTGCATACAGGACACTCGAGAGGGATGAGAGAGAGCTAAATGTCTTTCTAAGAAGATGCAAGTCAGACATGCATCACTAGAACCCGGAGCACCCAATAAATCAACCAGCATCTTCTGCCACAAACCTGTCAACCTATTAGGGATAGACAACTGTGAAGACAGAAGGTGTGTATGGATGAGATGTGGCTGGGGAGTTTGAGAGAAAATATCAGAGGACGGTGGAAGGGTTGGACACACATGACGGGAAAATAAAAAAAACAGAAGCACAACAAACCAAGAATCTCTTTTAGCCAGTAATAGCTGAGTGAAGTTGTGTACAAGTCTAAAGGCAGCATGGACATGGAATAAAAAATGCCACCGCTTACTATCAATAATTGAATAGATTGCAATGGCACAAAAATAACAGTCGGAAAAAGCACTGCCGTTGGACCCGACATCACAGAGTACTTGTGTTTTATCATGTTTGGATGTTGTTGGCCTGTCATATGCTGGTTAGAGTGGCTTTAACACTCAAAAGTCAGACCTCCATAACCTTTTTTAATGGTGTATGAGATATGTACAGAATGATGTATTCAGTAATACAGACAGACACAATACATCGCTGTCCTTGTTTCCAGACTCCTCTAAAATCTTTTTGCATTTAAACAATAAGCTAGTATCATTAAGCTTTAATAATACATACAAAAAAAGCAATTGTGATTCTAAAAGATTACACTTACAAAGATAAGCATTCTCCTTGAATAGTCATGACCTCGTCCTGTGAAAACCTGATAAAATCCTGCAGTGTTTGAGTTTAAGTTCTTAGAAAAGTTGTGTATATTAATAAATAACTTATAAAGTATTTTGATTAAGCTTTAATCAAATCTCTGTTTTGACTCTTCTGTAATGATGCCAATCAATATGTACTTGCACCTGTGAAACTGAAGCAGGATATATCTTGCTTTAATGCAGGGCGAAGGAGGAAAGACCTTCGTCAGTGTTCGGTTATGTTTTTGTATTCCTAAATACATTTAAAAACTACACATGGCTTGCCCAGTGCAGCCAAAAGTAGATTCCTTTTCACCTGGACTGAAATAAGAATGTTCAACTTATAGTTCTCTTTCACTCCTGGAGGACTGGCTGGACTTCAAAGAAAAGAGAGTAGCAGGCTGCCAGTGGAGGTTGAGGTCTTGGTCACATCCATCTAAAGGCCTCTCCAGTCACCAACGGCACGATCTAACCTTCAACCATCTGAACAGTCCAGCACAAGTTGATCTATCTGACTTTGAAGCTCTTTGGAACAATAATCTACAACATACACAAGCTGTCTCTTAGAGTTTGATGCTGGCCAGTCCAAACAATAGTGAGCTTGCTAAGCTAAAAAGCACCTGAAAGTGTCTCTTCCACACAGCTGTACCATGAGAGAGAGTTGACCAAGGGACAGTGATGTAGCATTTGTTGTCAAAGCATAAAGCAAAATTGCCTATTTGTCAAACGCTAATAGGAAACCTGATAACATTAACATGAGAAAAGGAGTTGGTTACCTCACTGAGAAGTTAGAAGTATGCTGTAAATCTAACAGCTCATTGAGGCTGCCAAGGGAAAAAAAAAATTGAAGATGTAATGGGCTATGTATTTTTATTTTAATTAAATCTAACAATCCAGTTCTAAGTAGTTTTAGTCCCTCATTACTGATACTGGGCTACACTTTTTTTCAGTTCTTCTTTTATGTTATACTAGCCGTTGTTGTCTGTTTGTGTTTTTACTCCCTCCACCATCACAATCTTGTCCTGTTCTTTACATTAGGCATCAAGAATTTCAATAAAAAAGATACGACCACGAGCACATCAGCCTGAGGGATGATGAATTTATTGAAATGATCAACAAGCATTAAATAGATGAGAAATAAATTAGATCAATGATGACGAAAGCAACAAAAGCAACATCATTTTGTTTTCAACAATATTGTAAATGGAACTTAGTAGGCTGAAGAGGATCTGTATTTGGGTGCTCCTGGAATCGATTTGTTTGAGTGTCCACCGGCACTGTTAGACTGTATTGAGAGTCATGCATCAAGGCAAATAAGATGTACAGTCAGTAGCTTTAGTGGAGCAATTAATGAAGCAATTTATAAGAATTAGGTTAGAATCAATTTGTTTGATGGAAAACTATTGGGAGATAAAGTCCAGGGTGGAAATGGATGGAGTTGTTCTTTGTCTGCAGGCCTCTCATCCTAACACAGATCATGGTTAAGAAAGCAACAGTGTAAGAAGACGTTATTGATTCCTTCATTATTCTATAAAAATTATGTTTGTGTCTATTATTGAAAAAGTAGTATATTATTTAGAAATTGCGTTGTAGGTAATGGAGGCACCAGGTTTTGAAAAACAGTCCACAGGTCTGGCATTGCATTCCTTTAATGATGCTGGATTCATTAAGGATAGTTTAGACAGCAGACCTAGTGATACTGACTTGCATTACTTGCATTCTTTCCTTTTTTCAAAACCTGGCACCTACATTACCCACAATGCAATGTAGACAAGTGACATCACTGGAGATAATTCATGAGATTACATGCAGCTTCCTCTGGAGCCACAAAATGCTTTATACTGCTATTTTACAGGTTTTAGGTTGCTCTGAATGTTCTTATAAGAAAACTTTCAGGAAGATGGAGAGAAATAATTGGTCAACAAAGCCGAACAAAGACAGGCACAATTTAACACAACATCATTATGTGCATACAAGTAGGTGAGAGAACAGCTTGAAAGGCTATTTAGTTTGCACAGTTCTTAAAACTATATATGTAAAAAGTAAAGATCTCCTGAAGTGCGACCCATGAACTTATTATAATCCCTTACACCTAACAAGTCGACAATAGAAGTTCTACATATTTTACAGTTGGCTTAACAGTTGATTCTGTTGATTTAAATGTGCCCTTATAATCAACTTATAGAGAACACAGTGAAGAACATGTCGTTGGTTGTTTCAAGCTTACAGACGCTTATAAAGTCTCGAGAACGCTTAAGAATAAAATAGCATCAACAAGTAATTTATTCCTGAAACTGGATCATGTCCCTTCAACATTGAAATCTCAACAATGGCACAGTTTGTTGATTTTATTTTTAAATTATGATCGGAATCCTCTAGTTGTGCTTTATAGCAACTAAAATACCCTATAAGTCTATAGGTGAACTATTTAAAAATGTTCTCCTATGCTCTAAATGGAGTAAGCAGGTTTTTTTGTTGCCGTCTTAAGGCCCCCACACACCGCCCAGACTCAAACCAACAGCCAACTGCCTTTACCTGACCACTCTGTTGCCTCTTGTCTGACCCGTTCGGCAGAAAAGTTGCATTGAACACACCACTTCGACGTGCTGCCAACTCCACAGTAGCGTGTACGTTCTGCGCTTGCACGAGATGCAATAAGGTGGCGCTAGTGTTGTGTATAAAAAAGATGCTGGACTAGAGGTTTATGCATGGAACTCTCTTTACTTTGGATTAAAACAAAACTTAACTATTTCAGACAAAAACAGCTGCATACTGAACATGCAGCGAGGCTTTACCAAACAAACACAGATTACTCCACCCTGAACAGACATAACAGCTAGTCTCATGCCAGTACTCCAAAACATGAAAACAGGGAATGACGGAACAGAGTGCATAGAAAAACAAAGCGCACACATTATTCCGCCCCTCCCACACACCGCGCTGATTCGCTAGCACACCGCCAATCAGAATGGTCAGACAGCTAGCACACAACCAATCAGAGAATCCAATGGCTCAGACGGCCGACAGCCAACCTCCTCAGACGATGCATGTTGAATCGGAGCAGACAACGTCCGCGTGGCTCCGAAAGCTTCCAACGGCTGAACACATCGAACATATTTGTTTTCGAACTCGTCCGAGTCTCCCCAAACGCTTCAGATGTCCAACGGTTGGGCCAGTGTGTTCCTGCCTTTATAGTAATGATTTGACTGTTTGACTCTATTCAAAAGCTGAATACACATCACACAACTCAATACAGCGTGCTGCTCAACTATACTAGCATCACATAACTGTTCACTTTATGAATAACTGTAAGGTCCCATGTGATGTTCAAGGGCTCGGGAAAACAGATGGTGTTTTGTAAAGTTTCTCTCAGAACAGAGGCAGCTTCATTATAAGAGACACTCACAGCAGTATTATCATAACTGATACTTACAGCAACGACTAAAAAAAGGGTAGATCCTGCTTTCAAACAGTTGCCACACTCACTATGCTGCATCAGACTGAGGAACTGCTGCCGTATCATGGAAAACTGAGCTGAGTGCACTGCTGTCAGAGCTTAACCTTACAGGCACTTTCACAGCAGGCTGCACGGCGAGGAGACAGAATTAAAAGTTACATGTTCTGTTCAGTTGTCAGGTGAAAGGCACGTATCAAAGACTCAACGTTTAAAACGCTTTGTGTTCATATAAAAAGTAAAGAAGGCTGACAGTCAAAAATGGATTTAAGAGCTGTATGTAAGTGGTAAAACAATAGCCCTATGTTACACCAGCACATTAAGCATTAACAATGCTCAACACAAATGCAGAACAAATAGATATTCAAAAAACAAAAGAAGGAGGTCAAATGCTGACACTTAAAAACAGACACTCAAACAAAAGCCAATAGCACTAAAGCTTTTTATGCAAGTCTACAGACAATAGTCAAGTTAAACTGAAGCAGTATTTTACTCTATGTTGTAGTGAGTGACTGGTATGCAATGGTTTGAAATATGCACAGTATGATAATCAGCTCAAAAAATGTCACTATGCCATGGTATAAAGTATTCCACGACTATTATTATCAGTTACAATGACCTTAAAGGATGGAATCAGAGGGTTTTTTTGGTTGAACAAATGCTTAGTTATAATTTATAAAATAGACTTTAATACTGTAGATAGCAAATATTCATGATACAATAATCCATGATTTTCATGCAGTGGTATATCTTGAAAATGATTTATCACTGCAACCATAGTGACTGTGCAGACATGAGTGTTTGAAGTAGGAATGTAACAATATCAGATTTTATCTACACAATAATATTGGCCAAATGAATTTGAAAGATAATTATATTATCTGGATATCTACCAAAATTTGAAAGATGACTGCAAGCGCTCACATTTATCTTTAACTTTGTTTGCTGTGCGTTTTGTCTCTTTCCTGGCAAATTAATCACCTTTTAAAATACAAGTATAGGGAAGTGGAAGGAGAGTCTGTAACCATAGCTGTGAAACGGAATGCACAAAAAGAACATTGAACTACTGAATTACTACAATTTGGCTAAAGGTGTAGAAGTTGCGGTAGTGGATGAGCATTCGTTTTAACAATCTGCAAATGTAGAAATGTAAAACAACACTTTGTGGTTTTAGCTCCTGTTAGTCCCCTGAGCAGTTTTTTTTTTTTTTAACCACCAGTGTATTGTTGACTGATTGCAGTGATTGTGAAGGCCACAATCCTGGTTTTCCAGATTGCATAATGTCGTAATGCCAAAACAGTATTAGAATTAATTAATTACAGACATGTAAATTCAACATGTTTCAAGTTTTTGGAAAGCACATTTTTCCATGTTTGCTGGAGCTATAAGATAGCATTCACTCCCTGCTTCCAGTTCAAATTGTGCTAAACTATACTCACACATCCCAGACCTATCTTTGTACCGGACCAACGGTGATGTGATTGATATGGATCTTTTCATCTAAAGGCTGGATAAAACAACAAACAACTGTTTCAACAACATTACTGGACTGTTCCCTTAAGAGATGGGATTGATTTTTAGGCAATTGTCAGAGGATAGGCAGCAAACATTTCAATCATATTTTCTATCATGCTATTTGCAAGTCCCCTCCCCCTCCGCTCAACTCCATTTTCTGCCTACCCCTCTCTTCATTTATGTCCATCACAGACAGATACAAACTCACCTGGGAGTCTGTGAGTGAGGAACCTCTGATGCGTTCCACATTGATGCCTCCCTGATTGCACTGTTTACAGCCAAAGACAACTGCAGCTTGGTGCATTGGAGGATAATTAGGCCTATGCTTTGCTCTGCTTGTGCTATATGAGTAATCTGTTTGGCAGAGAAGGCAACTGGCCAACAGTTATTTACCTGTGGTGAGCACAAAGCATACATTGACGTACAGGGAGTGGATATGAGTCATGCTCAGAGAGCTGAAGAGTCCTCACTTTGGCCTTGTTAATTATGGGTTATTTCTGCAGTAGCGTTAACAAGCTGCTCATAGCCAGGATGTTAGTTTTACATTGGTTAAGGTTTCATTTTTGATCATTATTGTGGATTATTGGTGAAGCTGAGGCTCTGAGTTAGGGTTATAGTTTGATTTAATTTCAGTAATTATTTAAATAGGAATTCTAATAGTTTCACTGACATCAGTAAACCACCTGAGCTGTACAGGGCCATTTCACGTTTGCCACCGCTTTATTGTTATTTCTGAACAATCAAATCACAAACTGTGCACCATTAATTCACCATTTACATTTAATGTTCTACACTAACAGTCATGCTACTCCACTCCTTCTGTTCAGAACTAAATGGACCATCTGTGTAAACACTAATCCTCACTTAACTGCTAAAAACACTGAGTATCACCAGCATGGACATCAACCACACCAGACACATGTCCCTGTTTTTGGTCTCATGGGAAAATAACCTTGCCACCACATCGAACCTTTTAAATTTGTTTTTTTCTTTTTTTCATCAAGATGGTTGCATTACATTCATGTAAAATGTATTAAGACAACATGTTTTTTGTTCCTAATGTGCAGGCTTCTTTGACTGCTCATTGTGCTATCTAACATATCTTTTATGTCAGATTTTACCTTTCCTTATATCCATCTGTCCATTTTAATCTTGTGTAATTGAGTTAATTACATAGGTTACTTCCCATTCTTTTTTTTTTTTTCAAAAGTTATGTAGATAACTTTCACAAACTTTAACTTTTGCGTTTTATGTATAATTGACAACAAATCATCACAGAGAGTATGATAGGTAGGAGTAGGTAGAATAATTTACCTTACATCTAACACATGATTACCCATGATTGTCATATTATGTGTCAGATGATTGACATGCTTCTGTGAAGTAAGAGTATAAAACTGCAATCTGATAAGAGGCGTTTAACTAAAAATGATGTTGAACAAAGCTGTGGGCGGCTGTGGTTAAAGGTTGTATGAAATACAATAATTAAATATAGGCTCATACATACTTTGAGCATTTGAATGCTTTTAGAAATTGCTTCGCTGCACTTGGTTATTCATCTACTGAAGGAAGTCTCAATGTGTTTGTTTCCCTTTTCTTCAAACCCATTCTACTAACTTTATATTGTTGAGGAGAACTGGAGCAAAACATGAATACTGACTGAACCAAACCAAAGTAGTAATTTGATTCTGTGCAGCAATAAACGCTGCACAAACTGACAAGATTTAGTGAGTGAGTGGCTCATGAAATTCACTCAGCATGAGGGTTGACTTGTTGAATGCAGAGCCCGAGTCTAATATAGACCATGTATTGCTAGCATTAATGTAACACCAGCCCCTACAATTATCAATGTTCAACAACTCCCCCGTATGGCTATATATGTATATACAAAAACTTCAAGTAAAGTTTGCCATTTTGCACCTGCATTTTCATCTTCACTTTGACTTTCAATTACAGAATCCACAACAATCGACAGTCGGCTTAACGTCACGGGCGGCAGAAGACACAAAACACTTTGCCAGTTGATACAAAAAAATCTTGTGTTCAGATTGTGTGAAGTGGACTTTAATGAACAGTCTGTGTTGGTTTTCTTAAATCCCTTTATAGATCAATGATACATTTGTCATTTTGACACAGCAACCTGCCATTGCCCTCTTGCACAACCAAAAGCACCAATCTTGTGGTGTATATAAATCTGTCACATGTCACATGTGATAGTAGTTCCAGGTTTTCTTGATCTTTATTTGCCTCTGTGTTGGTGGTCCTCCCACCCTCTTCCCTCCTGCTGTCCTCGGTCGGCCCCCTCACTGTTTTCACCCATGGAGGTGATCCACTGCTCCTCTTCAATCTGGACATACTCAAACTTACATGAAAAGAGGCTCACTATCTGTACAGCGTTATGTTTATTTACTGCTAATGCAAACCACACATTTCCCACTGCTGCATCTTCACATGAAAAGCATTTAAGTGGTGACTTTCACTGCAAAGTAGTCACAGGAAATGCAATGTATTGAGTGAGTTTAAACATCCCATATTATGAAAAACACGTTTTCTCTGGTCTCTACATGTTTAAACTGGTCCTCCCTGAGCCTGTCAACTCCTAGAATGAGGAAAACAAGTGATTCCTGCATGGTCTCTGCAGCCCATCCACTGGTAAAACAGTGCTCCTACAGGCTGTTCAGATTCAGCTCCTGTCGTTACGTAATGAAAGGAGTCATTTTCATAGGTCGGCCTCCACTGCGCAGTGATAGGAGATATTTGAGAGGGGGGCGTTCATCCCCGAGGTGAAGTTCGGTGTGTCCAGCAGTGAGATAGCAGTGTTTACCAATGTCGTCGCTCAGAGTTAAAAACGCAATTTGCTCTGTTGTTGGTTGTAAAAATCAACATCGGTGCCTATATTCTGTCCCAGCTACAGAAGAGCAGAAGAGACAGTGGTTGCGTTTCATTTTTAATGACAACGTGCCGGCTACGGTTTTTGTAAGTTTGTTTGTATGTGCTAACCACTTCACATCGGACTGCTTCAGTAACGAGGGTCAGTACAAAGCTGGCTTTTCCTCGACATTGACCCTCATGAAAGGATCAGTACCAACCAAACTGGACCCAGCAACTGCACCCGAGCCACAGGTAAGTGTCGCCGC
>OMLP01044799.1:5196-22265 GCA_900302685.1 Spondyliosoma cantharus
CAAGACTTATTGCACAGTGCAGAGTGAGGTCTATAGGGAGCAGTGCTGGTTGTACAGTCTCACAGCAGCAGGAAGGAAGGACCTGCGATACCTCTCCTTCACACACTTATGTTTCTGCTGGAGTGAAAATTGTGGAAGGCAGGGTGAGATGAAGACAAAGTTTTCAGAATTTTTTTTAGCTCCTCCCCACTCTGTCAGTTGGCTCCTCCACTCTGGCTGTCAACACTCCACCCCATACACACCAATGCAAAAATCTCAAAGTGGCTGAAAAGTTACCAATGTTTGAACTGCGACTGTGCAAAAAATAGGAATGAAAAATAGTGATTTCTCATTGACTGCCATTATAATTGCGATGTGACAAAGCTTCAAAGAAAGTTGAATATTTTCAAAAGTTTTAATGGGATGTGAAAGATGAATACAACCTTGAACGTAGACAAATTGTGGGATATTTCAGAGTTTGAATGGAGTTTCTATCTGGAAGTGTGAATGACTAGATGAGCTTTGAAAACGCTTGAAAAAGTGTGAAAATCGAACATTGAACATTCCATAATCTGCTTGAATGGGAAAAAAATGGATGAAAAACGTCAAATATCTCTGAAATTATGAATGATTTCAATTAGAAAAATAGACAAGCTCAATTCCCAATTGAGATGAATATTCGGTCTTTGAATGGAGTGAATACATTGACAATTCTGAAGGAGTTAAGGGCCAAACTTTCTGAGCCAGAAGATATAATAAGTAGAAAATATAGAATTTGTGTGCCTCCTGCATTCACAACCAACAACAACAACAACAAAAAATACTGGGTCGCAAAGTGAACCCAAATCGGTCAGCAGTTCATTTGGATTTTATATTCGGCCATGTTTTTATATTTGAAGGTGAACAGACCACCTCTTGCTGAGAGTCCCGGGAGTCTGTGTTCGTGTGAGACCTTCGGTGACCCGTCCAACAGCCCTGCAGGCCGGACGAGCTCAGTGAGGATGTGTTGAACTGACGTGTATAATGATCGTATAGCGTTGTACCGCAGACATAGAGACATACGTCACGTCCACTTCTTAGATCTGGGGAGCCATAATGAGGAAAAAACGTCCGGCCTTGGACGTTTTTTCCTCATTTTCCAACAGACCATATGTTGACCGAGGATGTCCCCCCCTCCCCGGGTCTCCATGTAAACAGTGAGCCTGCCGGGCTGAGGCCTGCAGCAGTGCCGCTACACCCCGCACACAATTCACATGTATGCACTTATGAACACAGAAGCTGCCCGCCGGCCCTGGAGGTGGAGGGATATGATGTGTGAGTGCGCTGTTCGGCGACCAGCCGAGCGGAAAAAGACGGGACACGACCGCGGCTATGTTAGCTAGCCTTACTGTACAGGACCGAGCGTAACAGTGAAGCAGGCAGCTCTCACACGGAGCTACGCAGACGTAAAACTGCACTTCTCCGTGGTTTAAATCATAGAAAAAAGCCTGACATGGCGATACTTGCCGACAATGAGAAGTGTATTTATTTATTCGTAGTAATGTGGCTGAGGACAAATAAAGCTCAGGGTTAATGTTAGCTACGCCAGGTCGGCTTCGCCCAGCTAACGTCAGTCAACATGAGACATTCTGCCGGGCTCCGGGCTGTATTGTACATGGAGACATTAACCACGACGAAACGTTTCTTCTAACAAGCCCCCCGCCCCCTTCTCTTTTCATGAAGCCTCCAATCCTCTGCATGTGTGTAATCACATCAGACATGGAGAGTAAAGAGTCCCCGTCAATCCGGATATGCGACGAGGCATGAGAAACGGAAAAACCCTCCAAGTTTCTACCTGTTTAGTCCTCCTTTCACGCGATTCAGCGCGGGCCAGAGATGCTCCTGCACGGAAGACGGATGAATCCCCCGGTGAAAGACGGCGCGCTTTGTTTGGCTTCTGTTTACTTGCTCTTCTTGTCGCTGGTCTTGTTTCCCAACCTTAAAAAAACCCACAGAGAAAGCAGGAACAGCGTCGTCTGGTCGGAGGCAGGCTCTGTGCTACTGATGCTGCAAAGGGGAAAAATTCAGGAGAGGGAAAATCCAGAGAAAACGCCCCCCTGACATGAAGAAAACACGTTGGAATGATGTGCAGAGAGATTAAGGTAGCATTGTGTAAAGCAATTATAAATATAATTTATAATAACAAAACTATTTTTCGAGCAGGTCCTGTAGATCCCAAGTAATGGGCCTACCCTAAAATGACCTTATATGTAGCCTCACTATAGTTGAGTTCATATTTTCACCCTCATGGGCAGCCCGCGATTTACTGTCTGCCATGTGTAAAGAATGAAAGGTACAGGGCTCCAGGTCTAACAGGTAGGGAAACAGTAAGGGGACATGTGTCCTCCTTACTCATGCAGACTGTGGGGACTGAATCAGACAGATGAGCCTGTTTGATGCATCAGAGGAGAAATCACTGGGGGCTGAAAGGCTCAGCAGCCAATCAGATCTCTCTATTCCATCTTTGAAATGTCAAACCCTATATGCAAGAAGGGAGACAACAGCCACATCCACTTATTGAGGATATGGAACTATTGCACAGGCTATTGTATCTTCTGGCATCATTTCAGACCATTCTATGAGCTACAGGCCTAAATCAGGGATGGACAACAGGCGGCCCTCACTCAATGCGGCTCGCGAGTCAATTTCCAAATATCAATAAATTGTTGGTTTCACGTTGTGAATTTATTTGACCACTAGATCCCAATAGAGCTCAACAGTGACCGCCCACTTTTTTAACGGCTCTGGTTCCAGAAGTGAATTTGCCATTCATTCACTCCATTGACGTTTCATAAAATCCGTATATAAAGAGTTTTAAGCCTGGAACCAAGCCAATGAACTATGAGATGAATCGTGACCATAAAACATTTAATTTGGTGCAAAAGAATTTGGAAAAGAGAGAAAAAAGCAAAGGTACAAGACTGTACATAATTATCTTAAGAGTAAAGGAACTACTCATCCCATAAACCATTGCGAATGTAACAGCGACGTCTCTGGTGGAGCTCGCTGTTACCATGGAAATGTTTACTGAACCCGCATATTCGGGTGAACCCTTTCTAAACTCTTCTCCTCATCTCTAAAAAAACGCAGTAGGTCAGAAAGTGAAATCATGGCAGCTCTGTGGTAAACGATCGTAGAGTTCAGGGTTAGCAGTAACTAGCGAACATGAAATTTGCGGATTTGGTAAACACTTCCATGGTAACAGCAAGCTCCACCAATCAGAGACGTCGCTGTTACACTATAGGATTGTGGGTAGTGTAGTCCTTTTCTATGACATCGCGAATAAAACATGTTTTTCTTAAAACAAGGTTGATATCATAAGGACTTGTTGCTTCTACAGGATCATATACCATTGTTTCACAATCTCATAACTCGTGGTAAGTCTACTTTGGATGGTTACGACATTATGGCCGATAATCAAAATCTCTATGCAGAATATGAATGGCATTTTCACTTCCAGAACCTCACTGTTGAGCTCTATAGCCGTACTGTTTTACTTTTTTTTTGACAGCGCCAGGCTAGCTGTTTTTCACCTCTTTTGTAATGTCCCATTTGTGGGTTTAATAAAGGATTATGGTATCTTATCTTCAAGTCTGATTGCTAAGCTACACTAGCCAGCTGCTGGCTCCAGCTAAATCTTTAACATACAGATGTCAGAATCAGAATCCTTTATTGTCATTGTACACAGTACAACGAAATTCTTGCAGCATCCGGTTTGCGCAAACATAAATAGAGTAGAAGTATATTAAAAAGTAAAAAAATAAAATAAATAGATAATATGTACAGTGTTACAGTTATTGCACAGTTATTGGGAGTGGTATCCTCTCATCTAACTCTTGCAAAGGCAGTGGGTAAGCGTGTGTACCAAAAAGCCAATGTGTGAAGCATTTATTTAGTCTTCGTCTGAGTACTGGGTTAATAAAATACCTGTCGACTGGAGAAAACAAATACCAGAGCTGCTCCGGCAGCAGTCAGACCCCAGGTGAACAGAGTCCCCAGCAGGGCCTGGGTCATCGGGCTGTAGCCTTCCAGCATGGTGCCAGACCTGTACAAACACACATTCACCCCAACTTAACCCACAGCACATTCATGTTATATTATATTGGAAGATGTGGCACAACATACTGTTCTTTTCTTTCCAAAAACTGTCCCCTTCTAGAAGCTGGTAAAGTATTTGACATGGCAACAAAACAGTAACACGCTTATAGGTTTGATTCCCAGCTATAGACGAGAATGACATCAGAACAACAGATTTAAAACTGGGGTAAATTAACTTAAGCTGATTCTTTACTTCTTCTTCTTTACTCAAACGGTGTGCCTTTAAGACCCAACATTACCGGTCTGACACACACCCGCTGTGCCTGTTTCAGCACACGACAAAACAAATAAGGATCAAATCCTGTTTGCTCAGGAGTCGAAAATTCTGTACTGTTTCATTTGCACATGTGATGCCAAACCTGGTAGGGTTGCCCCATTACATCTCAATTTGTATATAACACAGCCTAAGAATACTGTATGTTTATGTTTATGTGAATGTTTTGTCGCTTTTTCATTTACACTGAAAAACAATTAAACTGTAAATACATTTTAAAAATCAAATTATTAAAGTGACACACTCATGTTAATTAACTTGGCCCCCTACATGTTGTTTATTTTGGGAGTCATCATGTACGAGTTTTCTTTCAAGACATAATTACATAATTTAAGAGTTGCACAAAATCACAAGAGTTGTAAAGTCAGCAAAACTGACTGGGTCACGTCTCTTATAATCTCCCTAAAATGTACTAAAAATTTGATAGCAGCAGCCAACAGGAGCTTCTGGTTGGCGAGACTGAAGCCACTAACACCTGTGAGTACTGAAATGAGCCAGGATGAATTCAGCTTGTGCGATTTCTTCTGTCACAGGTTACATGGTGTCACTTTGAAGCAGCTTAAACGGTCAACTTTTCCCATTCACTTGCAATACATGTGTGTTGTGACTCCTGGGTATTATATACATAGACTAGCACGTACGCTGTGGGAAACTGCTTTCATGTCATCATCTAATGGAATGGAATGAGTACATGATTAAAATAAACATGCGATGGCAATGGGAATATTTACCACACAGCTGCATCGAGAGCTGCTCTTATAATGCGCTGACGACTGACAACTTCATGTGGTCATTATGGCTTTAAACATGATTTCCATCTCATAAACTGCGGGACCACCTGAAATAAATGGTATTACCACTATTTAATGTTGTCAAAGCACGCTGCACGAACTGCTTTAATGCGGCTGCATCGACACTATGATGAGTGGTAGAAGTTCCACAAGCACAGACGTACAGTACGTCATGTCTGCAGGTAACTGACGCCACAAATCTATAAATGAAAGTCAGCCGGCTAACTTTAAATGTTTGTCGCCTTGTATTATCAAACGACGCTGTTGTTTTACACTCAAACTCTGTTGCTGGCATTAACAAATAACGTGCATTCATTCGGCTGAAACTATTTTTGCCGTAAGTTTGTGTTGTAGATAATTTTTGGAATTAGTCTCAGGTGTACTCACTTCTTTCCAGTGGCACCTCGCCTCCTGTGTATTTACTTCCTACTTCCCGGTACACGTGTCTATGACAGTGTAAGCCCCGCCTCTCCTCGCAGCCTATTGGTCAATAACTGCTATAGGCGGCAGCGGCAGCAGTGGAGGTGACTTCGCCACAGTTAGGAAAGCTGGGAAAGTCCAGGACTTTTTATATAAATGGAACACTGGAGTATTTTAGATTGCAAGAACATTTCATTCTCTCATCATAGATATCTCAGCTGAAACTAATAATAGATTTAATTATTTTGTAATCTGTGAGGATCTCATACAAATAAAAGATACAAAACAAAATAGTACCTCAAGCAGTTACATATATTTATCAATGCAAACATATACACTCTCCTCAGAGACATGTGGGCGAGTGGTGCATGTGCAGAGGTGGAAGTAGTATTCAGACTTTGTACTTAAGTAAAAGAAGCAATACAACAGTGCAGAAAAACATGTATATGTACATTTTGAAGTAAAATTAGACCAGCATCTAAATACCAAAAGTAAAAGTATTCTTTATGCAAAATGGCATATGTCTTTATTATATTATTGGATTATATCTATTGATGCAATATTGGGTTCATCGCTTTCATGCTGAAACTGGTAACGGTGGCTTGTAAATGTACCTGTGGGGATTGATACATTTACATCTTAATCTACAATATTGCATCATGATTTATTGGTTGATTATATTTTGTATAATTAGACTAAATCTGCAAAATTAGTACTTAAATAAATGTATTTGAGTTGAAAGTACAATATTTGCACCCGAACTGTGGACAGTAGCAGAAAATGGAAATGGAAAATGGAAACTCAGGTAAAGTACAAGTACCTCAAAATTGTACTTTAGTACAGTGCTTGCAAAAATGTACTTAGTTACTATTCTTTCATGTTTTTTGGCAGTGGTGGAATGTAACTTTATAGATTTTAAAATCCAGTGCTTAAAGTGACTATGAGGAACATTAAAGTGTTTGTAAAACCGTCTTGAGATTCCTTTGATGATTATAAATTACTTGTAACAGCAAACAAGACCATCAGGGAAAAGATTGCTATTTTATAGTTATATTAAATATATATTATTATTAATGCCTGTGCTCAGGTCCGATCACATACAGTATATCACATATAGGATCACATATAAATACATTACCTCATTGCAATCTATCTTACATCCTTCTGTCACTCGCTTTCAAAACAAATGCTGGGGATCTTTAAATCAGATCGCACCACTTTTGTCCAAAGGACAACAAAAACTGAAAGTTCCTCCTCATCACTTTAAGTAAAACTTTACTTGAGCATTTCCATTTGATGCCTCTGCAATTAAGAGGATAATATTGTAAACTACTTTTTCTCCAGTATATTACGATTCAAAATGTGTGATCAGTTTATAAAATATTTTCTTAATTCTTCTAAATGAACTATCCCACAGTACTGTAGTTAAGATGATTATTAATTATTATAAAACAACTATGTTAAAATGCTAATTTCTCATTGGTGATGTCTCAAAGTATTGATACATATCTATACTGAATATTTGAAACGGTTTCAGTGATCATATTTTTGCAGTATAGATACTTCTTCACTTTCCTCTCCAACAGAAAGCTCACACATCGCTGCCGACACAGTCCCACTTCCTCCAGAAAATAAATCAACTTAGATGCCATTGTGCTTAACACACAGTACACAAGCCTTAGCATACTTAGCTTTTGATAAAAATAAATTTTTTTATCATTATTGAATATCAATATTTTCTAAGGCACTGACGTTACTATTGTGACAACACTATGGATTAGTAATATCTTAATATGATATGGAACTGTAAAACATTGGCAATTTTTCTGCAGTGAGTACTTCAATGCTTTAAGTACTTGTTGTTAATAATACTTACTTTTGTCTGGAGTATGTTTACACTGTAGCAGTGCTAGTTTCCCTTGTGAGAGCTCTAAGTAAAATATTCAGGGGGTTGTTTTTGGGTGCACGTGTGTGTGCATGTGTGGACTCTTGGCTGGGTTTTGACTAGAAACAGATTCTGGGGATGTTGCCGGGGAATATATATTCTCTTCCAAGTGGAAATGTCCTGGATTGCAGCTCTCATCCAGCTCTCGGTGGTAATTCCGGGGCATGTTGACCTTTGGCTCATAGACCAGTCATCAGTGATTGATTCAATTCACCTGCGAAGCACTGCATTTTCTGTTTCCAACACTTTTTTCCTCGAAGTTGTTGCATAATCCCCAGACTTAAAATTTCCTGTAAAGCACTTTAGCCATGACTTCACTACACTGATGGTTATGTGACTAAATATTTGTTATAATCAATGCAATTCACCATCCAAACACTGAAAAACAATTACATAAAATGCTCTTGTGAGTATTATTGTACCACACCGTCAACTTTCAGCCCATTAGAAGATTATGTTGAACCATTTGTCCCTATTTGTCCCATCCTTAGACAGAAAACAGCTTCCAATAATACAGCCATTTTCTCCAGCCAGGTGTGAGCTACTGTGTAATTTTTGTGAGTAGAAAGGAAGAAATGCATTCTACTTTTATACCACTGTTACCATTACTATTACTGTTCATTCATTAAAAACAAAAAACACATATACAAACTACACAAAAGCATTAGTGTAGCAGAAGATCAAAGTAGTGCATTCTTTCACATTTGTAAAATCATGTTCGTGACCCAAATACAACACACTTATGTATCCCTCGCATCACGATATCATAATTATTAATGTGTAGAGATGACACACATATTTTCATCTCCGAGGATAAAAACTCAAACTCAAACTCAAAAAATTGAATGTTTCTGCACACTGGCGGCTCAAGAAAGAAGCCCTCGCTCTTTGATTCCGAGGAAATTGACATTAAATAATACTGATGTGTACCTCTGATGTGCTACACCGCTGCCGTTTTATGCTAATACAACTTCAAACTCCAGCATGGGAGAAATCCCGACTTGACATCATGCCGAATTTGTTTTTGGGGTGGTAGCTTGTCACGATAACAACAGGAGTACGCCATCAAAGAACAGATCGCCAACAGTGGTGCCGGGCCATGGCCTTATGGAGTATTTTTGTTTTCCGTCATGTGCCTTGCACGAAAATAATTGCTGGAATCACCAATCATTTGGGAACACATTAGTTAAAATACCACCCTGGATACAACGAATCTGTGTATTTTTGCATTTGTACTACATGACTATTGATAGAACACAGATGTCACAGTCGCAGTTGTAGTTGTTGTTCTGACAACATTCCTATAAATGTTTTACATTTCTGTGTTCACATTGCAAGCAGCTAATTTGTGTTACTCATGAGTGTCGCTGGGTCTGCAGTCAGTGTTGCTGGGAAACAAAGTGCTGAAAATAAACCGATTCCCAGAAACAATAAACAAGATAATATGACATGTGGAGTTTGCAGATTTCTTCTTCTGTGACTTCCTCTCACTTCCAAGTGTATTGAAAGCATTCGTTGCAGCGTGCCATTCCATGTGTATCATCGTTTACCGGCAATGCCCGCTTGCAAAACTGGATTCTGTGGAAGCTACAATAACAGCCTCTGATTCAAATTTAGCTGGAATGATAACATTATTGCATGCAAGCTGCAGATGGTCTCTGTGTTTGATTTGAGGCTTTTACGAGGCACAGCTTCATGTTGATCCGACTGAAATACTATGGATTGCTATGAAATTTGGCACAAGCATTCATGATTCCCTGAGGATGAATCCTACAGATGTGGGAAATCCCCCTTTTAGCGTCAGCGTCCGTTTTGTGTTTGTGGTTCAATTTACGTTGTCACGGCTATTGGATGGATTGCCATTAAATTGGCTAGATATATTCATGGTCCCCAGAGGACATATCCTGATGACTTTCGTGATCCCCTGACTTCATTTTACACCAGCGTGAGATTACTTTTTTTTGGTTCTAGGGACATATCTCATCAATTTGAGGGTGATTTGTCATCTAATTTCCAGACTTTTCATGTAGCACCATCATCAGGTTACAATTTGGATTTGTCCAATATTTTGGTTTATGACCAGATACCTAGGGGAAAAAATGACACTATTATCAGCATTAGTTGTTCTTTTATCTATCTGATGAGAATATCGCAGAAATGATCATGGACAAGGTAATGTATACCAGTTTGATTCATATTACGTTTGGTCATGTTCGCTGAATTATGGAAAGTACACATTCTGGTTTGTACATTGTTGGAAACATTTGGATGCTAAAATGTTAGATATTATACATGCTAATTAATATATGCAAATGCAAATGCTAAACTAAGATGGTGAAAACTTCCTCACTGGTACACATCATCATGTTAGTGTTGTCTGATGTTAGCGATTAGCGTGAAGCATAATGTTAAACACAGCCGGACAGAGCTGAGCATGAAAGAATGTATGGTTAACATTTACATTCGGAGTTTCAGGTGGTCATCTTACTCACTCTCAAACTCATCTGACCTAAGGACAAAAAAAAAAAAAGACCTGAAACAGAGCTAACTGAAGCTTATTTTCTTATAAAAAAAAACAACAACAACAAAGTAGCTCTTTGCCGCGAGTTTGGCATTGTGAAAGATGTCATCTGTTGGATTCCACATGGATGCGGATGCCAGAATGTCTGTCGGAACGCTGCAGTGAAATACTGCCTGTGAAATACGAGGCTGTCAAACGTCTCCAAATTTAGCACCATGAAACAAAGTGTTTCCAGTGATGTTTTTACAGGGGGCTGGAGTCGAGGCCCGAGAGGTGTTTTTGGTCGTATGAAGTGCTAGTCCCTTGGGGGATGTTAAAGCTGCTACCTAATCAGGAGTTTAGACTACAAAGGCATTTTTTTCTTGGTAATTGGAACCAGTTAAAAGCCAGGGTGAAGGTATGTCTCTCGAAAAATCTCCTAAATTTCTCCTGCCAATCTCTGTGGCATCCGATGAATGAGCTCTCAGATGAGGCATTAGTGGTGTTTGAAATTAGACAAACATTTCTGGAAAAAGGCTGAATCGGTGCGAAGAGTTTTGATCGAGATCAGCGGGCAGCGTTTACGGTGGACGGCGGGACACGTTGGGGAGGTCGTTTCTGGGGGATGTTCCGGGGTATTCAAGCTATGCGTGTCAGAGTGGCAACAGGACGGAGGTCATCGCTCATCCAGGGTCTTTAATCTTCCCTCCCTCTCCTGTCCAATCTACCCGTCTGCCTTTGCCGTCTCCGTTCCACTCCACTCACTCGTCTCCTTTTCACCTTTTTCGCTTTTCCTCGCCTCCTTGTGACGGACGGGGTAAGAAAAACAAGGTGGAAGGTGGATGGGAGGAGGCGAAGAGACAAAAACAGCGTCCACATGTCAAATGTCAAAAAACAAAAGCCCTGAGAAAACAGACAGAGCGCCTCGCTCTCCTGTCCGCGGTCGTAAAGGTGGGTGGCCAAAGCGACGAGATTGTGTTATCTTCTGTGTGTGCCTGTGTGTGTGTGTGTGTTTGTGTGACCCCCCACTGACCTGCGGAGGAGCCCAGGCGCGGAGACAAAATGGATGGCAGGGAGGACGGGGGCTGAAGTAAACAGAGGGGAAGACAAGAGAGGAGAAGGGAGAGGAGAAAGAGTGGGGAGAAAAAAAAAAAGATATGAAAACAAAAGTATTGTAGCAGATGGGGGCCAGGATTTACCTTGGAAACAGCATTACGGCACAGGGACTGGGGGGAGCGCTGAGGAGGGGCATGAGCCAAACTGGAGTTTATCACAATCTCTGGAGACTTGTGGAAAAGGAGGGGGGGGTCACAGGCGGCACTCACACAGCAGCAGCAGCAGACACACTCCTTGCACACTGTGGGGGGAAGAGATATAAAAGGGCTCCCAGGGAGAAAGAGCGGCCAGGCGAGCGTCCGAGCGTCCGAGCGTCCGTACTGCTCGCTTCCACTGCTGCGCGTCACTGAGTGTGTTTACCCGAGTGTTTGAGCATGTGTGTGTGTGCGTGTGTGTGAGTGTGAGAAGGTGCACATGGGTATCTGAGATGAGCGCTGTCTACACCACAAAGGAATAAACTCTGGCAGGTTGTTTTCTTTTTTTCTTCCCTACAAAAGATAAAAAGGAAGGAGTGATTGACTGGAAGGAGGGAGTTTGGAAGAGTTGCCGAAGTCTGTTCTCGAACCCCTAAAAGCGGCGTTTGATTTTCAGGGTTTTTTTTTTTAGGTTGAGTTGTTTACTCTTCTACCTCTTGAGTGCTTTTTTACTTCCACCACGGGGAGCCAAGAGGTGCCTCGAGAACCGCTTGCAGAGGCATTCCAACAAAAGCAGTAACAACTTAGTCTTTTTTTCCTCTATTTTGATCTGTCATTTGATGTGCAGAGACAGGATGGACACCTCACTTTTATCAGAGATAGACTACAATCAGACCTTTGTGGACGAGCACTTGTTCTTGGAAGACTATATTGATGGCTTCGGCATCACCATGGCTGTTCTCTACCTGGTGGTTTGCATCCTGGGACTGGCCGGCAACTCTCTCGTCATTGTTGCCATTTTGAAATTGGACAAGATGTCTTCATCCACAACGGTGTACATCTTCAACCTGGCCCTGGCTGACGGACTCTTCATGGTTGGTCTTCCCTTCATAGCGATCCAGAACTTCCAGAATCACTGGATGTTCGGCGACACGGCGTGCAAAGTGGTCATGGTGCTGGACGGCATCAACCAGTTCACGAGTGTCTTCTGCCTGACGGTGATGAGCATCGACCGGTACATGGCACTGGCCAACCCGCTCCAGTTTGCCCGCTGGAGAACGCCACGCTGCGCCAAGATCGTGTCGGCTTTCTTGTGGCTGTTCTCGCTCCTCACCATCCTTCCCATGGCGCTTCACTTCTCAGCTGATCGAGGCCTGTGTATACCAGACATTGATTCAGACGCCTGGTGGCTCGGCGTCTTATCCTACACCTTCGTCATGGGCTTTGCCTTGCCTTTCACCGTCATGACGGCCTCCTACACGGCGCTGCTGGTCACTCTGAGGTCCCAGCGGCTCAGAGCGACAACGTCGAACCACGAGAGCCACCGGCTGGAGAGACAGGTCACCAAAATGGTGGTTGCAGTGGTGGTGGTGTTCGGGGTTTGCTGGCTGCCATTTTACACCTTCAACTTCTACTCCCTGTTTCAAAGTGGCCTGGTCCTGACCTTCGCCAGAGCTTTTGAGTTTGTGGTCCTGCTGTCGTACTCTTGGAGCTGCGCTAACCCCATCCTCTACGCCTGCCTCTCCGACACCTTCAGGAAACACTTCCGCACGCTCCTCTGCCCCGCTGCCAAGTCGTCTCCCAGCATGCAGTGCGACACTGAACGGTATGACTTAAATGACACAGGCGTGCGGGATGTGACACTTCTGGCGTAGAGAGAAGATGAAAAAAAACTGTCCCACCATTTTACTCCATTTCCATTACTGTGTGATGCACTGCATGAATACTTATTTACTCTTCTGATGGTTTGTAGATATGTGGTAAATTCTGATCTTATTTTCTATTTCTCCAATTAACTTGGAATGTATTGAGGGGACATTATTTGCCCCCATGAACAAAGTTGGACATATTTTTTGTTGATTTTCTTGTCTAAATTGATCAGAAATGCTGTCGTTCTGACTGTACATTGTGTGGTTTGGTCTGTAAGCAAACAATCGTTTGAATCAATTGACGTCATAGCTTTGTGACCAGCGCGGGTGGTACATCATAATAAATGTTACTCCAGAACCATCACTTTAACTCACACAAAGTCCACATTCAGATTGCACTTTTTACTTTTACAATGAGTTAATTCCTTACTTCTGCCTTTTTTCCCCTTCATTTTTCTGTCGCAGTTTGCTAAGCTTAAGCAACAATAACACATTAGGTTTAGGCAATGAAAATACTTTATAAGGTTTAAGAAAATGTGGTTAAACCCATTGTTGGAGTTAAAATACATGTGCACCCTTTCACAACATTACCCACCTACTGGCAAGGAAAACTCCTCCAATGTGAGTATTTTTGCAGTCTTTGTCCTCAGTTGTATTGATGGTCCTGGAACAACATCGGTTATGATGTTCCGGGAACAGCACCAACACGATGATATCAGATCATGGACATCGGGTAGTGTGTTCACAAGGCATGTACTGTCATCATCACTTTCTCAAATGCAGGGGATCAGGGGTTTACAGAGATTGGGGTTTCCAAGACACTTGTGTGATCAAAAATTTCACAGTTTGAGTGAAGAGTGTGCGAATCTTTCTGGCCGTGCAGCTGAAAAGGTCGACCCCTTTGTCCCTATGGAAATGAAAAAAGGCAAAAAAGTTTCTTTAATAGAAAAAAAAGAGAGTCATTCAATTGGGACTTTCTATAACACCCACATTTTCTGACAAATCCCTCGTCTTGATAGAGTGCAGACCCACCTCCTGCTCTCTGGAACTCGTCTTCTAATGACCCAGGCGACTGAGGCGACCTGCTCTGCTGTATCTCTTGTTACCCTGAGTTTCAGCAGAACTAATGAAATGAGGCACAAGAGGGATGAAGTGTGGACAGGTGGAGCGTAAACAGAATAACGTGGATTGCATGCCTGTGGCCAAACACCAGCACACAAAAACACACACAGGCAGCCCCTCCACTGCCACAGCTGGATTACATCCCGATGCCTCTGTGCATAGATGTCTCGCATGTGTGTGTTTGTGCCTGGGTGGCCAGGCACCTGTACTCATGCATGCTGGGAACCTGGCATGCCGTGGGCTTACTGTGGTATTCTGCTTGATCCTGATTCACTTAAGAGGATTTCCAAAAGATACAAGGTGAACAAGTGTATTCATTGTACTCACTGAGGTTATTCCTAAAGTCTGAAGTGCATGAAAAAAACAACCCACCAGCACTTATTTTGCGTTACAGGGAGCGTCATAATCTTTTTTCCTAAATTGCTCCAAAATGGATTATGGCACTCCAGCTTTTTTTTTCTTTCTTGTAGCTGTAAATCCCTAAAATGTCACCAACTGAGAGATGTGAAAGCAGTGTGGGTTTAGCTTGATGAAAATGCAATTTGAATTTGTGATTGAAAAATTGAAAAAATGCCTCTGTGTGAAGTCACACAGCGGCACGCAACCCAAAGAAATTTCAGTGAAAACTTGAAAATCACCTGAATGCAAGCGGTGATTTTCATGTAAGAGCAGCGACGTGCCTCTTAGGGACGTCGCTTCGGATTGAAGACCCAATTTCACATTATGTACCGGAGATACAAGTGCCCCGTTTCAATTTTCAATTTAATGCATGTTTTGCAGTTTCATTAAGACCGCTAATTAAGACATGGAACTCATATCACTCTCTCTATATATACTGTATATATGACCATTATCAGATGCCATTATTGACTGTAAATGAATAAAGTTTCTTGCGTTATATTCATATTCCTGTCATCTTATTTCAGTGCAGAGAAATCAACTCCAGCTGTGTCACGTAGTCTGTTTTCTCGTTTTCCGATATCGTGTAAAGGACTCATAAACAGAGTTAACGCTTTGAGACACACAAGCAATCTCGCGTGCAATTTCTGACAACATCCCTGAATTCACATCAGAAGTGGAGAGTAAACATTTATAAAAAATGCCTCACTCACTTTAATCACAATTCTGGGTTTACTGGTACATGATGTGAGGCCTTGTGTTTTATAGTATTCTTTGGTATTCTTCTTTATTAGTAACTGATAAATGTGTGTTTGTTAAACTTAAGTTAATAGTTAACAAAAAAATGAAAGGCTATATAAAGCATTTATTCAGCAATTGTTCATTGTAATCTTTGCACCAGATGTTTTTAAAGGCGCACTGTATAGTTTTGGGGAAGAGATAAACAGACTCTCTTTGTTTTCATGACTGAATAAACTAAATAAACAAACTGACCTTAAAGGAAAACACAGTTTCATTTTGTTTTAGTTTGTTTACATTTGGCGAACCCTGCCACCTTTTCTCGCTTGGAACTCCTTTATGTTCCTCTGAGAACAACTTTTTTAGTCGGGTATGGAAAAAACGTAATTTCTGAGTTTGTATTTAGTGCCTCATTGATATTGTAAATATCATAAGTCTGAGTTTGAATTTCTTCTCCAAAGCTACATAGTGCCCCTTTAATACTTAGTGGTTTATAAATAATGTGTAGTTCAACTATGATCTTTAGCAACTGATGTTTATAAAACTGTACAATTGCTAATAAATGGTTTACAAAGAATTGCATTTTTTGTTAACAGTTAACTAACTATTAACTTAAGTTGAATTAACTATACACACACACCATATAATGATAATGATTACTATAAAGTGTTACCTATGCTTCTATTCCGATGTTGTCCTTTATACTTAATTTCTTGGATGACTAAAGTTACTGCTTACTTTTCAGAGAAAGATTTTACAAAAACATAGAACGGTGGAAGGTAGCTCAGTACATTTACTCAAGTATTGTATTGAGTATTGTTATCACAATTTTCAAGGTGGTTATACTGTTTTTGGAGTACTTCGATTAAATGCTACTTCTTACTACTACTACTCTTAGCCTACATTTCAATGAGAAATACTGTACTGTTTTACTCCTTACTACTTTTATCTGACATTAAACATTAAGATTTTACATACAAAACAATCATGATCATCTTATAAAATGACACACTGATGAAACTACCCTGGAATATAAATCAATTAAAATCAACTCCACCTCAACTGGCAAAAAACATTAACATGCTCCTTCTATGTTAATGCATCGTTCTCTACTTTACTTTATTGTTGATAATAATAACAGTGTCTTTCCAGCATTCTGCTACTTTTACTTACACAATATATTTACAAAATGCAATGTGTGTTTCAATTTTTTACAATTTTTTACACCAGAAGTTTCAAACTTTCCAGCTTGTGACCCCTAATTGAGAATACCTGTCACTCACAGATAAGTTGTTTGCAGTTCCACCAAACTTAAAAGACAGTTCCAGTAAAAATAACTTTGTGGGGTTCAAAGAGGGTAAAATGATCCAATATTTTACAAACTACAGAAGAGAAAAATCGCAAAAATGAAAACAGATTTGTGTAGCAGAACTTCTTCTTTCCAAGCCAATCAGTCATCAGATATCCTCCAGATTTATCCCACAACCCTTTGGAAAACAACGAAAATGATCTGGAAATTGTCATCATTCGGCCCTTTGAAATGAAATGAAAGTAACATCATATTTTTTGTAACTAAGCAACCAACCACGGTTCCTGTTTAATCCAGCATGAGCATACCCAGTGTACATGAATGGCGATGTAATATGCATTTTCTGTCTGGACAGAGACCTTTAATGTTTGAAGAGCCCCTTTTAAAGAAATTCCCCTGCACTCGTGGACTAGGCTCAACCTTCGGTAAGATGAAAAAGATGAGTGTCTTCTTGACCGTCTGCGTCGATATTCAGCCCAGCGGGTTTTCTGTGAACTGCAAAAGATCTGGTGAACTGTCAAGCCTGCTAACAAGTGCCTGCCGGCTTGTTTTTTTT
>OMLP01044800.1:0-11689 GCA_900302685.1 Spondyliosoma cantharus
TACTTTTCTCTGATCAAGGCTCTGGCTGTCTGTCCTGCAGCTGCAGCTCCTTTACCACAACTGCCGAAACCATTTTCATTTTATTTCTACAAAGAATAATCTGCCGTGCCAATAAAACGACAAGTTTGTATAACCTACAACCTAACTATGAGCTGCGGCTCCGACATAAACCAGCTGGCTGTTTTTTCACCTGTTCACTGTTTCAATCAGCGTTTCCTTCGATTATTAGGCTATCCTTATTATTATTATTATTATTATGCATATTATCATTATTAGTTCTAGTAGTAGTAGTAGGCCTAGTAGTAATAGGCTAAAGCACAGCTCGTAGTAGCCTGACAAACAAATAATTTCATCCGTAAACGTCAGAGACTCAAATCATCAGTCTCAAGATTGACTCTAGCGCCGCCGATTGACGGAAATCCGACGGAAAAACTTCCTCTTCCACTTCTTCCATGGAGGAGAACACCAAGGGATTCATCGCCGCTTGCCTGATCTGTTCTCAACATACAAGAGTACTCACCAAGCTCCTTGCAGCCTTCTTCATCCCCTGCCAGTTCCTTGTCGTCCCTGGTCCCACGTCTCTTTGGACTTTGTCACCAGCCTACCACCCTCTGACGGTCACACAGTCATACTTACTGTTACTGATCGGTTTTCCAAAACCGCCCAACTTATTCCTTTACCCAAATTACCCACTGCCAAAGAAACTGCTGAAGTCATGCTGCAACATGTTTTCTGGTTGCATGGTCTCCCCTGTGACGTGGTCTCTGACCGGGGCCACAATTCATCTCTCACTTTTGGTCTGAGTTTTGCAGTCTGCTGGGGGCCACTGTCAGTTTGTCATCTGGTTTCCATCCTCAATGAAATGGTCAGGCCGAGCGCATGAACTAAGAGATGGAGACGGCTCTGCACAGCCCATAACACCCTTCCCAGCTCAGCCACCGGGCTCTCACCTTTCCAATGCTCCCAGGGTTACCAACCACCACTTTTCAGGAATGTGAGGCCAGTGGACCCTTAAGTCCAGACGTTCAGAGAGTCCACCACCCCCATACTCACCTGCTCCTCATCAACTAATCAGCCCCTCAGTATATGTACCGGTCCTTTTCCTTCAGTTCTTTGCCAGATTGTCTTGTGTGTTTTTGCCAAGCTCTCCAGCACACCATAGCCTGTTTCTGCCTGACCTCCCTGTTCCGAACCTGTCTGCCTATTTTTGGACCTTGATAACCCAGCCTGCCCCTTGTCGGATTTGTTTGCTTGTATGACTGATCTCCCAGTTTTGACCATTGCCTAAACTTTCCCTGCCACTTTGACTGTCTTGTCATGCTTTTGGGTTCTACCTTGCCAGTACCAGTGAATATTACAGTTTGCCATAAACTAAACTTGAGGTTGTACAAATTATTCTAGTCACAAGGTTATAATATAGTCTATAGAAGAAAATGTTTAGTCTTTTTTAGTTCTCATACAACTCTAAAAGTGTCCCTTAACACACCAGGTGCCCCCTTCGCTGCTTACTCAGTAGTCTAAAACACACAGGTGGTTGACATTACATTGGCATTAAAATTGATCAAGAGTTAAGACATAGCAGAAGTGCTGCCTTTGCATTAAGTATTACTATTCCTCTACTGTTAGGAATGATGCTAATGGACATTAGGAAACCCATTGCGAACAAAATCTCTGACTTGCAAATATCTATAGAAATGGGTGGGCTGCAAATTGAAAGCTTGAGTTAACTGGTTGAAGGAAGCAAATATGCCACTAATGTAAATGTGTTTTACTGACACAATCCCCAGGTCTTTCCCGATCAAAAAAGTCTTGTCAATAACTGATGGAGTGAACAAAGGGTTAGAATGTACTGGGGACAAGACAGGTATTAACTGTAGCCCAAAGTGCCGCCTGAACTTATTTCAGATTCTAAGGCAGTTTTTCACTAAACACTGCTGGAGTGTGCAGTCAGTGACGACGTAAGGGGGAGGCACAACAGAGACATCAGAGAAGAGGCCGCCCATTAGTAGAGCAAAAAGTTGGGTGGAGCTAGGTCGCCCAACTCTTTAGGTTTTTGTAAAATTTCTTTTTTGATCCTAGGGGTGCTTTTGTTCCAAATAAATTGTGAGATTGAGCTATCAAGTGAGTGGAAAAATGGTTAAGGGAGGAAGATAGGTATACATTGGAAAAGAGAGAGACCACAAGCAGGTGAGCAAGAAGTTTACTTGGTTTATCTCCAAACTCATAATTATTGTGGCGTGTTTTTAACAGTGACGTTGCTGTCTCATTGGAGGCCAGAATGTCATATTCTGCCCTCTTTGTGAGCAATCCTTTGAAAAGATCAGCATCAGGTGTGTCCACACACTTTGACTGCAGCTCTAATATATCCTTTGAGAGAGAGACCCTCTTTTCCCGAGCAATCTTTTTCTGATAGGTTGAATAAGATGTTATTTCTCCTCTTAAGTAAGCTTTACATGACTCCCATATAGCTATCAGGATTAACATTGGTAGATATGAAAAGATCAATAATTAATTATCAATGAGAAAATCTATTATTTAGATAGAATAGAATGTGCCATGGACAGGAGAGAAGAATGAGAATTGCTTGGTGCTAGGATTAAAAACGTGCCAGGCATCTGAGACTGCGTATTGTTCCATGAAGAGCTGGAGGACTTTAGATCAGGGGTCACCAACATGGTGCCTGCGGGCACCAAGTAGCCCCCAAGGACCACATGATTAGCCCTCAGGCCTGTTCTAAAAATTAAAATTGAAAATTGATATTATCTGTTTCCCACCTTGTTAAGTCATTGCTGATAATTATTGTGAGAAATCATTAACGTGATCAGTGTCTTCACATAGATGAGTATCATTAATCATTAATAATCATATATAACTAAAGGCAAACTGAGCAAATTTGTTATTTTAGAAGAGTGTATCAAACTGGTAGCCCTTCGTATGACTCAGTACCCATGAAGTAGCTCTCAGTTTCAAAAAGGTTGGTGACCCCTGCTTTAGATGATTTAGATGGAACACAAGGCCTGTGAGATGAATGATCAAGCTAGGGATCAAGACAGCAGTTGAAGTCACCACCAAGGATAAGATGGTGTGAGAATATAGGTCAGGAAGAGAGAAAAAATTCTTTAAAAAGTTCTCATTATCACAATCTGGGCCATACATATTTGCCAACACCAGATTATTGCCTCCAATTTTACCTGTAATAATTATAAAATGTCCATTAGGGTCTGAAATGACAGTGGACACTGAGAAAGGAACAGATTTATGAATAACAATTGCCGGCCCAGGAGCCTTACTTTAGAATGAGGAGTGGAAGAGTTGGCCCACCCAACCTCTGCAAAGTTTAATGTGATCCAGTGATGCTACTGCAGTGTAAAAGTGTGATGATGATGCACTTTAATTTTGGACATTTCATTTTGTGGTATTGCTGAATGCAGCCTTGTTAATGGATCTTATTCTGTATTTTGTTCCATAACATTACATTACCTTCTCTTACATTAATTTGGTTTAGGACCAAAGCTAAAAGAGGAGGATGTAGACAGTTGTGTTGTTATACTGTTTGACCACACTGTGTTGCCGTACCTGGCGAGAGTCTCACGAGAGTAAACAACGGGACTTGATGTTTAAGTTGATGTACACATGGCTGTACCTGCGAGCTCTTACCGTTCCTGTGAATAAATGCCGTTCAACATTTCATATGACTCACAGTCATTAAACAACAGCGTCCAAGCAGAAGATAATCCCACCGCTGCCACCAATGTAACGGAGCGGGTGTTATGGCACCTATACTCAGATATAATAAAATAAAGATAAGGAAAACATTTGCTGATAGGGTCACACTTTATTTCACCGCCCCAGCCTTAAACATGTCGCAAACATTCAGACTACTCAAATTTCTGTTCTGTCCCTTCGAAATAAAAGTACTCAACCGGAAGTAGCTTACATTATCTCATCTGGTTTTTGCTGCCATTTTTCACGAGTTGAAGTGAAAGATTTAAGACTATTTCTTTGCTAACAGGATTATTTCTTTCACATTAAAATTTTGAGCTCATGGTGTATTTGCTAATTAAAATACATGTTAGTGAACTTCTCATTTGCCAAGATGCAAGGCATATTAACATGCTAATTAAAAAGGATCATTATTGCACAGCTCGGAAAGGTCATCAAAAAAAGGCACTCTGCAATGTACAGTTTCATCACAACTCAATGCCACAGATGACACGTTCTGAGGGAGTCTACAGTTGACATGCCTGCAGCACAAATGTCCACCAGAACCATTGCCTGTGATTTTGACATGTCTTTTGTTGTTGTTGTTGTTGTTGTTGTTGTTTTTTGTTTGTTTGTGTTTTTTTTTATCAACTTTTACCTCCAAAGTCGAGAGAAATAAAGCCTGAAAAGAGTTTAGAAATAAACTCTATATTTCTTCATTATGATTTTACTTGCTTAATGTTACATACCCCACTTTAACTTAGAACTTAATATAACGTTTATTATAAATGGTCACCTGTTAACGACTTCCGAAGGGACGTTATGTGAATTACGAGGGGACCCTGAAGGCAGCATTGATCTGGTACGTCTTTATGACTGAGGAGAGTCATTCGTGTGAGCAGCCGACTGAGCCGGCAGCAGCTTCTACTCTGTCGTCAGCGTGAGGATTACTGCCTGTTTCTTTATCTGTTAACTTTATAGAGAATTTATATTCCACCCTGATACATCTTCCTGGATGGGAGACGTCACAGTTTCCAAAATGAGCAGTTTGAGGGCGTGTAAGGAGCCATTCGGTAAGTGAAATAATGAAGTGTCTTTATAGCCGGTGTGCGGATATCACATACTGTGTGTTCACCGTTTTATTCCTCTTCATTTGCTTCTACATCAGTAAACCTACATTTATTTCGTCATGTCTTATTTTGTTTTGTTTTAACAACCAGAAATATTGTTATGTTATTGTTAGAACTATTAATATAAATATGAAATATTGTTTGTATCGTAAGCTATTAGGTACATTCAGGAAATTCAACCCTCCTTGAAAGTCATTCACACGATGTTATTTTGGGGAACCAACACACAGTTCCTGGTTAGCTGTTAGAAACCACAAGCAAGACGGTTTCCACAATTCAGAAATTCCCTTGTTCTACTGATGAAAAACCCGTTACGTTTTGCAGCGTGATATTTGTTTCTTGTTGCTTATAAATGACTACTATATATTTCCATCAGAATGTAGTTTCTCATTTTGTATCTACGTGAAGCGTGTTTGCTAATTGTACTGCATATGTCTAAATTATTAAAGGTATTCTATTCTTAATATTATTTACATGTGTTCCAAAAGATTCAATATTTTCAAGACTTTATTCTAACAAGTTAGAGATCATGCAAAACCAGGAGTAAATACAGAAGGACAACTAAATCTGTGTCAGGCAGAGTTCAGCACTTGATGTGATTGTTCTAAATGTACTCCTTAAATTCTTGCCTGTAAAGCAACAAATGTGCGACATGATTAGATATTTTTATGGATCAGAACTCGACTGTCCTGAGCATACTGTGAACATATACACTTTCAATGGTCAACACTTGAGACATTCCTGGACAAAACTGTATAGCTGTTCCAGTTTATATTACATTTATTTCATTTTATCTATTCATGCTTTTGACTTGAAGTATCGGCCCCTTTACATTTTTCTACTTACTGTGTTTATTATAATGCACCAAAACACAAATTCAAATGGTGAAAGACTACTTGGAAAAAAATGTGATTCTGATGAGGGCGCTTGTGTGACCAAGTTATATGCCTGGTCAATATACTGTAGAAACACATGTAGTTTAGTTGTAGGTGGTGTTTATCAGAAAAAAGCACCACAGATGTTCTACTTTAGATGCTGACCTGCTCATGTACAATCCTTTGAGCTTGAAGGTCTTCTACTCGACTTATGAACATCTGCTCCTTGACGTGTCACCCTCCCACGTCCACGTCCTCTGCCTCCACTTCCTCGGATACTGCCGGTTGCCCTCCCGTCGTCCTCGCTGACATGATGATTTGCTTTGCTCAGAGTCAATGATTCTCTCATCTTGGAAGCTCTAACATGCAAAACATCATGTCTTCATAAATCCAATACAATATTCACATTTGTCTGTGAATCGCTGAGGGTAACAAAAAAGTGCGCGTTCATTGTTTGGGGGCAGTGGCTTTGGAGAGAGACCTGAGTGCAGGGGGCGGCTTTACTGGCTGAATACTTTCAAAATCTAGCCTGGGCCTGACGGTTTCTCCATCTTACCAACCCCAGCTTTAATATATTCCTCAAAATGTTGATTAAGACTACTTAATCCATGGCTTTGGGTGAAGTTTAAAGACTAAAATAGACCCATTCAGGCCAGGCACCAGGACTAAGTGGACACTCTTTTTTTGTTTAACCATA
Source organism: Spondyliosoma cantharus (assembly GCA_900302685.1). Classification (NCBI taxonomy): domain Eukaryota; kingdom Metazoa; phylum Chordata; class Actinopteri; order Spariformes; family Sparidae; genus Spondyliosoma; species Spondyliosoma cantharus. The sequence continues at coordinate 6,405 of OMLP01044800.1, forward strand.
CACAGTCAAATCACCGGCAGAGAGCCGCTAAATATATTTAGCTTCTCTCCTAAACTTTTCACATTTAATGCTGTGAATTAGTGGTTTTGTGTGACCTAATCAAGTGTTGAAACAGTGAAAATAAAATGTTTTTGAGTTTTATTTTGTTTCTGTCTGGTGTGAATGAAGTGTGTTTCGTGATGATAAAATGACAGTTTCTGCAATTGGAGTCTGTTGCATTTGGTGAGGCTGTTAGTGGTAAAACAAAAAGGATTTATTCTTTAAAAAAGGTATGTCTCTGTTGGGGTTCTTTAAATTTTTGTCAAAATTGTAAACCGTCAATCTGAGCCTGTCAGTGACAAAACAAGCACCTGATATAGACGTAATCTGATGTAGAGTTATTGACCAGAAGTATTACATTGGGCCTGTTTCACAGTTGCTGGCTGCAGCAGTCTCACCCAGTACTGGACCATTTTAAAATGTCTCTATTAGTCATGTGGAAACAAAAACATTATTTTCATCAAATAAAATCCTATATTTAACCATGAAATAGAATTTAAGTACAATGAAATTGGAGAGCTGCTCCAGTAAGGTGCCTCATTAATCATAAAAAGTCATTCCACACTTCATTCAATGCAAAACATTCACACAATACACACACCCACACCAACACCTACACAGAGATGTATCTCTTAGGCTACATGAATTCCTGTCATCCCTGTAAGCATTCATAAACATAAAAATAAAGTGCTGAGTGTCAGTCAGTGCGAACGGCATCATTAAAAAAGAAGTTTAGCTTCATTTAAAACTGTTATTGTGTAAGGAAAGAAGCTGTTCCTGAATCTGCTAGTCCTTGTTTTTAGACATCGATTTAAACAAATGGCTGTAGATGTTGGAGTGAGTGTGTGATTGTGATTGATTTCAGAAATAATCTGAATGATGGAACTTAAATGGCAGAGGAGTAAGTGCTTGGATATAATATTGAGCTAGACACTGTGAGCTAATGTGTTGATATTGTTGTCGCTGGTATTGTTGCAGTCATGTTGTGTAAATCCTGTATGATAGAAGTTATCTACAGCTGTTGTCTTTCAGGTTGTGATCATAGGCCCAGGGGCCTCTGCATTGTCTAATCCATGGCTGATGTGCATGTGTGCTGTATGCTAACGATAACAGGAGTACAGGAGTGTGTTGATGCCTCAGTGGCTCTGTTTTTGGGTTGTGCTCTTGGCAGTGTGCTCTGTGGTACTCATTTAGTGGCTGAACAACAGTCTGTCATTGCTGCTGCTCACTTGTTCTTTGGGTATTGGGCTGTGTGCTTAATGCTACTGAGTTACCAGGCTGCAGCACATCACTGTCATCGTCAACAATACCCAATTACCTAATTTCTCACTCACATGTAAGACAATACCTCACATTATCATAATGAACATAAACAACCACCATGGCTATTGTTAGTCACTGCTGCCCAGCTAATATGTTAGTATTGGTATATTTTGGCTTCTTATGTCACTAGCTCGCTGACTGCATGAGCAATATGTCCGCCTAGCTCTGTTGAAGACTCCCTCATCCCGACCAACCTGCTTAAAGCCTGTTTCCAAAGCCTCTCCCAAGTCACAAGAAGTATACAAACTCTCTTAATTCAGGCATCTCCCCCACAGAATTCAAGAAGTCAATGGTCAAACGTCTTCTTAAGAAATCCAATCTAGTAACTTAGGGTTAAACGATTTCAGGCCCATTTCTAATCAGCCTTTCCTCTGTAAACGTTTAGGGAAAATTGATTTTGGTCAAATACTTGTTTGTCTAATGGACAATTTTCTGTCATATGTGAGACTCATGATATTTCATTATTGGCCCCATCACCAGGTCAAGTACCATTATTATACTGATGATATACAATTGTACCTCTTTCTTGTCAAATGATCCCAATGCATTGCACACACTTATTGCCTTTCTCACTGACAGCAATGTATTGATGGGTAAACTTTTTAATGCTAAATGAGGAAATCTGCCCACACAGACTTACATCACAAACTTTTAATATAAATTTGAATCCCCATTTAACAAGATCAATAAAACCTTCCTTTCACCTTATGAATATTGCCAAAGTCAAACTGCTGAGTCCTAGCTAAATCAAGGTAAATAAATTGCAGTTCCTAACTGCTTAACACACAGGCCTGGGTACCTCTATCTTTCAGGATTGTTTTTAAGCTTCTCTTTAAAATCAATTCTTTCTCTTGTTTATAAAGCTTTAAATGACTTTGATCAGATCATCTCACTGCTTTTCTTTTGAATTTCTCCTATATGTCCCATAATCGTACTGGTGAGAGTGCCTTCTGGTTTCTTTTCACCCCTAAAGTGTAAAACTCACTGACACTGGATATTAGAATGGAAAGCTTGCTTGAAATGTTTTCAATGGAAAATAACGCTTTATCTTTTTAATCTGGCTTTTAATTTGGAGTTATGCTATAGTATTGTTATACATCATTTTATCCTTGGCATAGTTTATCGTTTTTCAACATTTTATTTATTTATTGTCATAGTTTTTATTATTACAGTGTTTTATATTTTGTTATTTATTTTGGTCAGTGTTGTTTTCATTTTGCTTTGTGAAGCACTTTTGCCTGCAGTTAAAAAGTACATGTCAGATTTTTGAAGAATGTTTGTATATGACACCGATTATGTAGGAAAATGTATTGCTGATATGTCATTAAAGAGGTAGTTACGCATTGATGTACCAACATATACACACAGAAATATATACAGAGACACACATACCACCCACTATCAGCTTTGTTACACATGTAGCAGAGAGATTGTACACCATGTGTGTAAAAAGCTACTATCGGTTGTCTGGGTCAGTTATTGTTGGTGTGGCATTCATCTCCATGCACGAGGGGAAACCAACTCATGATTAAGCAAACGACTGCATATACACTGTGCTGTATTCTTTCATAGTAGACATGGGTGGTCAAAATAGAGAAAAGCTGGGTTCACCTGCTTGGAATTATGGCCCTAAGCAATGTATTATAATGTGGTTATTTCATCTCTTGAACTTTATCCAGAGCGTGCAGTTACATGCCCTTGCATTCCCGGAGAAGGAGAAACAACACTCGACTGGCCCGGGGTTCAACTTACATTGGATGATTTGGTGGCTGGTTGTACATAGTTAATGCTCTATATTTAAAGGGGAATGCCACTATATATCTGTTTACATCATATTTCCTAGTAATTTTGCATGTTTGAGCATATTAACTAGAAATGTGGCAACACTGTGTAATGTTGGACAGTTTTGATGCATTCAATGACTTTGACCAGATTACTGTTTTTCTACTGCAGTCAGGTTTGTGCCTTTGGTGTTATGTGATAAGACAGTGAATTATGGGGACAGTTTATGAAACTGAATTTGAAAACAGGAATTAAAGTGGCAACTATTTTGACAAGAAACTTTTCAAGCAAAAATTTGGAATGTTTTAGTTTCTCAAATGACAGGAAACGCTATTCCTTGTCTCGTGTGTACATAAAATGAATATCTTTGGTTTTTGACATCACGCAATTAATAAAGGAAAGTTTAGACTGATTAATTGATAATGAAATTATTTGTTAGTTCGAGACCAATAAGTACAGTCACTGTTTTATCTTGATTCATTTGAGGAAATGTAGGATACTGGAGTCAGTATCTGTCTCTGTTACCTGGTGTGTACGAAACTATTTTGTTCCATCCTCCACGTGGCTTCACATCCCACTGGAAGCGTTTCAGCTGGGAAGTGTCATGCCTGCTTGATGATGTTGACTTGTGCAGACTGTGTTTATTTAATAATTTCTCCTTGATTTTTGTGCTTCTACTGTTGAGTTTGAAGGTATTACTTTAATACCAACCATTAACAAATAAAGACAAGAGAAAATAGATATATTTAAGATTACTTTTATTTCATCTTAATAACGAGAGTGTATTCAGTTTCACTGAATGGACCAGAATGGTGTTGTGTGAGACATGTTGTCATGTGTGCACATGTGTATGGTTACAGACTAATATATTATTCTTTATTTTAAAATTGTTAAACTATCAGTAATCCCCCTTTTTACTGAGAGTATCGGTAATCTTATCTTTTTTATTAGCGACTTTACCAGAATACAGTTACCTTTGTATGTATCCTGATTATGTAATCCCATTCCATGTATTCCTTTACTTTCCAAGCCTGCTGATTTCACACTCAAATACCTAATACCTACGTAGTTACTTTATATAGAAACAGAGAGACTGAAAGCATAACGGAAGCAAAGGGCGACATGTCGAAATTTCCTAGTCTTGTGTGGGTTGATCTACAAAAGCTGTGGTGATGGGGATTCACCATTAATTTCCCCTTTACTGGAGTACACTGGCTGTCAACTCCTGTGGTTGTTTAAGAGAGAACAAGTGATGAGATTTAATTCCATAATGAAAAATCCACCGTCACTACAAGGTGAGTGAAGTACACATACTAAATGTAGAGATGTAAAGCTGTGAGCAGCCAGGAAATGCAGCACCAGGCAGTGGAAATAACCACTTTGACCTTAACATTACACCTACACTCCTTTCAGTGTAGGTGTGCAGATTAAATAGATTAACTTAAATATAAATAAATGCATTTCACTGCCTATGGGAAGAAACTGTTCTTCAGTCTGTTTGCCTTCCTTGGTTTTCGAGGTGTTTAAGTCCAGGTTATTGTCTGAACTATATTCTGTCAGATGCTGAATCTCCTCCTTGTAGGCTGACTCACTGTTGTTTGTTATGTTCATATGTATATAGAAGTTCCATTCTATTCCTTACCTTTTAATTATACTGTTTATTTTTTAATATTATTATTGTTTTTTTTAAAAATGTTACTGCCCTTTGGCTGTTGTGGCAAACACATTTCCCTGTTTGTGGGTAGGGATGTAACGGTATGAACATTTCACACCGCGGTAATAGTGACCAAAATTATCACGGTTATCGGTATACCGCGGTATTTTTAAAATGTCTTCAAAATGTTGAAAAAACACTAATAAATTGAAATTATTTCACCAAGATTTATATTTAAATAGATTTATTATATTATAAAATAGTCCAAATCCAAAACCTTAACAAAATACTGCAAAATCAACATTAAATAAGTATAAAAGAATATATCAAAACTATGCAAGGTCATACAGGTCATTGGCTTTTTGTGATGAGGATGCATAAGCAGCCAGTTTTTGAAACGTGTCCTTTAATGTCTCCGTTACAGAGGTAGAATGAGATGTACTGGCAGCAGCACTCAATTGACCAGCAGACCCTCTCTGTGAAAAAA
>OMLP01044804.1:2450-22690 GCA_900302685.1 Spondyliosoma cantharus
CGGGTCTCCTCCACGTGCTCTTTCTCTCTCTCAGTCGAGACTTGATGTTTCTTAAGAACATGAGTCAACTCTCATATCACTTCATTAAAAATGATTTCAATGCTGCCTGTGGAAATGTCCCCGTATGTGTGTGCGTGCGTGTGTGTGTGTGTGTGTGTGTGTGTGTGTGTGACGTGGGATTCCCCTACTTTCACTTTGAAGTCAAGGGGATCATTACATGAGAAGGGAGATGTCATCAGTTGTCAGCCAGGTGCCAGGAGTCAGGGGAGAGCCAGAGAGACCATTTCCTGTCCCATCAGCACCTGGGATTTCTTGTCTTTGATGACATCACACGGGCCCGTGCCAGCGGAGGTGCTGACTGTCCGGTTTCTGTGTGTTTGATGTATCTCACTGTTTGTTGCCAGGCACAATAAAAGCCTGCTGGTCCTGTGGCACCGGGCCAGACTATTTGCAGATTAAGGTCTATATACACATATGCACACAGATCCACATACATACAAACGCTTTTCTTAGTAAATAAAATGAGTGTTTTAATCTAAATCCAGTTGCTCCTTGTGTCTTGGAGGTCTGTCCAGGAAGAAAAATTAGATTGTGCTCAAGAAGAGATGTATTTTATAACATAAGGGGAAGTGTGTAGTTAAAATGAGCTAGAAGAAAGAAAGAAAATACAGGAGACAGAAGAAACTAACACTGCCTGCAGAAACTCAAACTCCATCGATTGGAAGAAAGCCGCCCATGCCTGACTGACATCGGAGATTTTAGGTGCAAAAATGCTCCTTTGTACCAAAGATCATGATTTCAAAACGGCGACTGGAAATCTATACCTATCTCTAAGTTCTTTTAATGGCTGAGCCGCTCCAGTATATTGATCCAGACAGTTTCTATTACCCAGCTAATGAAGAGTGCTGGTGGAGCACATACTTCCAGCGCTCCTGTCTGGCTGTGTCCATTTTTGTCTCATAAAGCATTTTGCAGGAGTGTTCTGACAGCTGCTCAATAAATAAGTTGAATGTTATAAAAGTCAGGAGTCAGTACTGTTAGATGTTAAATAAAATGAAGAATTTATTTTGTTTTAGAGTTAACAGGTAAATGTATTCATTGCGTATGTTAAAGGAATGATTCAAGACTAAAGGGCTGAAAAGGAAGTCTGGCTGGTCTTGTTGAAGTGACGACCACACTTCTACTCTGCTTGGTGAGTCTGATTGTTATCAGACCGCATCATGGAGGGAAGGGACTTGAACATTGTCACGCATGATTTCAGTACAAATAAGGATTCCTTTGCATATTTAAACTGTAGCTGAAAGTCAAATGCGATGTTGACGCAGGTGTGGAGTGGATACATTTTCAGTTGATCTGGTGTCATGTTGTCATTTTTTGCTCCACCGGTACTTCATTGATCATCAGTGACTGACATTGAAATGTCCGGAAAACAAATTAAAACAGACAAATATTATACGGTTTACTGCTGGTACATACAGATGAACACCACCAGGCGCCATCCCAGTAGTTTTGCATAGCTAGCTGTGTTAGCACTGGAGAAAAGTCTGGCTCAACCCATCATCATTCTGGTATTGAAAGAAGATGCCAGATTCTTTGTATTTCTATACAACACTCACAATCGTCTTCTTGGGTGGGGTTGTCTAGGATGCAGCAAGGGTGCCCTTGCATAACAGTGTCAGTGGAAATGTTGTCTTGGAACATCTGCACGTGCAAAGGCAAGCCCTGGCATTAAAATGGCTAAATGCCAGCAAATGTCAAGGTAACAGCTGCTGGCTTGTTTAGGTTTGTAAGTTAGCGACCAGGTTATTGTTCGGGTAACTTTCCAGTTTTAGCCTGTAGGTTGCTACCTTGCAGGTTGTTGTTTCCCGTAGAGGCGGGCTTTTGACAACAGTAACACACAGAGAGCAGAAGGGGAGGAGAATGCCAATGGCAGGCTGATAACAGCTGTCTCCATCCAGTGAGCCTGACCACCATCTTCAAAGTTGGTCTCATGCAGACCAAACTCAGAATCTTGGAATTTCAGCATTTTTATATAATTTAATTTATACAGCAGACACTGCCCAGTGTTGACACGCCTCCATCACTGGAATAGATGTACTGCTCGAGCTCGTCCAGTAGCCAAGTATAGGAAGTTTCCAACTGTTGTGACGAGGCTGGGCAGAAAGACGACTGGCCGATGTTTTAATACGCTGTTTAATTCCCATTAGATACGGTCTGGTGCTGCCCTGGGGTTTCACTGTATGTGGCAGGCTTCCCACACACACATACACAAAACACACACGCACACACACACACACACACACACACATACTGCACCGTCCATTGCCTCCTTTTACAGAGCTGATGCTGTTACTGCGAAAGTCTCCCCACTCTGTATCAAAGGGGTTCCTTCTTGTAGAGTTGTTGTGATGAGGCAGCAGCCCAGTAAATCAGCCCACAGCAAACAAACAGCAACAAACACGAGGGTCGTTTCAGGAACAGTGGAAGAAAGGCCCTACGCCATCACAGTACCCTAAATCTACTGAAGTTCTGAGTGTGTTGATGTTTCACCGAAACTATTTCCAACAAAAATTCAACTCAGTTACTCACATTTTACAGTGTTCACACATCTCTGAGAGTGTGAACACTGTAAAATGGAAATGACGGAGAAAACTTTTTTTCCGTTAAATACAAAGCGGCATTTTTTTTGTTACTGTTTGTCTGGTTTGATTTCCTATTAACAGCAAATTATAATGCACACATTTCTTGTTTAGGAGATGCAAAGACAGTTTACTAGTAAAAAAAAAAAAAAGCAAATGTATACTGCATAGTAGTGAAACACATGGACAGACCGTTTTATTCATAAGACAACAATTTTGTATCTACTTCAGTGGATTTTAAAAGACACAGCAGTGTTTTCGATGAGCAGGACCCATACTCACACGTGGCGCAATTCCTGCCACTGATTTCAGACTTTACCATTGATTGACGTTTGGTGTCAGTATCACGTGTAGCTCTGCTCAGTAGCGTTTTATTTTACAGCCATTGAAATAAGCATTAGTTAATAGATGATAACGCCCTCATAAGCTGTTATAAGATGCTTATCAACATTAAAAAGATAATAAAAGGAAAATTGTTTTTGAGTGTTCATAGCTTGTTAATAGGTGAATGATAAAAGATGTATTAACTTGAATAAGTCATTAATTCTAACTTTAAATCCGGTATCCGCAAAAAGAAGAATTAAGTCTCGCTGAGTACATAATAGAGGATAACTGCCAAAAAATGTATAACAAAGTATGTATTAATCATAATAAATTAACTAAAGAATCTAACTTACATTTTTTAAATGACAAGATAGGTAAGTCAAACGTAATAAATATGTTTATGATGCTATTATTAACCATTAAAAAGAAAATCAAAAGGTTTTTTAGTCACATTCTTTAGTGTCTTTAAGCTGTTAGAAGTTTCTTATGAGTGCTTATAAATAGCCGATAACCTAACAATCCTCAAAGGACTTATTAGCCCTAACTAATACTTATTTCGAGGACCATAAGTATGTGGAGGGTACTGTGTATGAGGATTTTTCTTAAACCGACAATTAAATAAGAGTGACACTTTCTCTTTCAAGTTTTAACCCTTTTGTCACGTTTTGTGCAACTAAGTGCGAGAGTGTGCGCTCTCACCTTTTTTCATGAGGATGATTTAATTTATAGACGTGCAAGATAGAAAAAGAACAACAAGGCCTTCAAATGAGACTGCGGAGGGCAGCGTGATGCAGCAAGGAGGATGCTAGACTTCCCCGTCTTCAAGTGTGGCTGATCAAAACAGGTATAAACGTATTTTCCTTTAGACATGGCTGGACAGGATTGTGTAAGAACTCATTTGTTTAAAGCCCCTATAGGTTCACTTTATTACTCAACGTCTCAGCTGGTAAAGTGTCATCTAATATAGTAGAATGGTGTCATGTCAACCTTTAAAACGTGACTTTGAGCCGGGAAGTGTTTAGAGAGATGTCTCTCAACCACCCAGGATTAAAGCACATCTGTTGTTTGAGAAATACTTTCTCATAATCCGTGCTCCAGTTACACCCTGCTGTCATTAATACTGTATACAGTCTGCAAAGTGTATATCAGAATTGAAAAGGTTTGTGAAATTCTGCTCAGCCGCAAAAAACACTGACTGACTCACTGTTTTTCCGGCAAAATACCTTACATCTGTAAACATTTAATTCCAAAAATCTGTTCCTTGCAACAAATCCAGGCACTACTTTTCAGACACCAACTCATTTTGAGTTTTGCCTGCACTTGGTCCAAAGATCCAAACAAACAGACATTTGGCAGAGGTCGGAACTCTGTCAAGAGATGACTCAATAGTGTATTTGGCCAAGTGTTGTGTCAGTGATGAAGAGGATGACGGTGAGGCTGAAAGGTATAAACTATGCTAATGAAAGAAAATCCAAGCAGCTGTCAACCCCTCCCCTCACCAGTGCTCCAATTAAAATAGAAAGCCCTTAATAAGCCCTTATTGGACCAGAAATTCACAAGGCTGACTATAGGGGTAATCTTTTGATATCTTAATGCTCCTAAAAAAAGAGGGCAAGCCTGGGCTGGAGGAGGAGGAGGAGGAGGAGGAGGATGCAGACCTGGTGGAAGAGGCAGCAGCTGCAGTGAAGCATCATCGAGTTTGTCCTGGAAAGAAAAGGAAAGTTGACATGGGAAAGTCAAACCACTCTGCCTATCCATCAGACCTGTGTGTATGTATTTGTGTGCATTTGTATCTGTGTACGTGCGTGTGTGCCTGTGCGTGTGCGTGTGTGTGTGTGTGTGTGTGTGTGTGTGTGTGTGTGTGTGTGTGTGTGACGGAAAGCACGTATCTACATGAGCACATATCTTGTAAGCGGAGCAGCATTATCACATCTAATTTCCCCCAGGAAGCGCAGGTAGAGAATAACAGAGGGCATTTGTTTCGTGTCACACGGCGCCGTGGTAGCCTCAGATGTCTCCTTAATGGCTTTACACAGACAAAGAGTTGCAGGCGTCAGGTGACAGGTGATAAAAAGAGCTAATGTTTGGCAAAACCTCCCAGTCAGCAGTGTTCTATTCATATCAAGGTCTTTTCAGGAACTCTGGAGCTGACTGCATTCCTTTTTTTCCACTCCTGTTAATGGGGGAGGCACCGGGGACAGCTGACAGTAGAGGCCTTCAGGTTACAGTACAACTGCAACATGCCTGAGCATTGCTTAAGACAACATCATTGATATCCACCAAAGATGAAATGAAATAGAACTTCTTGAGTCAGAACTGTGTGTTATTAGTCTTTCAGTCTGGAACATTTTTGAAATACACAGCAGGTTTCTGTGACATTTTCATTGACTTCAAGCTGGTGTTATCTACAAAGAGAGACCTATATACAGTTAACACTTTAAAGGGGGGTCATATTATGCTCATTTTCAGGTTCATACTTTTATTTGGGGGTCCTAGTAGAATAGGTTTACATACTTCTTTTTCAGACGATGCACTGCTGCAGCATCCCTTTACACACTGTGTCTTGAACACTCCATTTTAGCCCCAGAGTGAGACATCTCCCCTCTGTTCAATCTTTGTTGAGAGTTGCATATGCGCATTACTTAACAGGCAGGATGGAGCCAATCAGGCAGAGTAGGGCAGGTCATAGGTAGTGTGATCTAAAATAGCGCCACTAGAGCAGTTTCAACTGTATGTCTGCCGACTGACTGGAGTGTATACATTTTATAATAAATATATAAAAATCCATTTCTATATCACGTCTGTTACATAGTGGCACATCATTTACGAAATAAAGGTCCGACTCCAAACCCGGCATTTCAGGCAGTGCAGGAGCAGTGTTTTCTGTGGGAGAGAATAACTCCCTCTGCGTGGACTTTGCACTTTGTAACTTTATCACTTTGGAGACATTACATGCACAGACATGCTATTTAACACAATAAAGGAAAGGCAAAAACTTTAAAAGCATAACATGACCTCTTTAATATACAGTACAGAAAAAGGGAACTCTTTCAGTTTACAATTCAAAAATAGAGCAAACCATTATAATGGCTGCAACAATGAGTCACTTTAATGCAAGAGACTCATTTTTAGTTCCTCGTCCCAAATTCACTTTTCAAAAAGAATGCTGTTGTTCCCTTCCTGCTCACTAATACTGAATGGAAAACCAAAATACAGCACTGACTGGTGAGGAGAGTCTAACATCCACCAAGCTAAAGAGACTCCGGACAGGATTTCACAGTTTGGAGAAACAACAGTAACTGTTGGAATAACACTGGACAGTTGTTACGACAGCTCAACAAGGAATTACCATGCTGATATGTTTCTACTGCTGTAAGAAACAATAATTGCCCCAAATTAAACATCAAAATACATTGTTTGTAAGAATTTTCTGATCGAATGCCCCTGCAAACAGGGAATGGCCATTGTTCTGATGGCCCATTTTTCCAAAACCCCAAATAATGCTGCACTGAACCGAGAGCCCAATTGTTCGACAGCCTCTTGACCCAAAAACAAAAACCCATTACACCACAAATACCAGGGTCTATGGTGCTGAATTAGCAGGGGATTGGGCCCTAATAGACCATCTCTGTGGCCTTACACCAAATTACATTTCAAGTGAGTCTATTGCAGCGGACACATTTCCAGACTTGGATGAGTTTCACCTCAGTTGGTGCACCTGTCACTCTGTATGTTTACATGCACAGTTTAGTCGGATTGCAGCCATAGTTCGACGATGCTACTCAATCGGACAACTGCAATTGTCCGAGTATACATGCCGGTGAGAAAATCGAATTATTGGCTGAAGCATGTCATACCACGGTACGATAGGTGGCGCTGTACCCATTTCAACTAGTGGAAATGGAGCCACCTCTGGCTGACCTCTTTACGTCACTGGTAACAACAAACTCTGCCTCGGCATTCGAGAAAGATGGCATACGAAGAGCAAGACGAAGCTACATCTTTGTACATTTCAGATATGGTGTACATGATAATTACACAAACTAGATGCACAATGGTGCTCTTGCTCGACGTTATTTCAGAGGAAAGACACCGCCGCCGTCATCCTTCTACTTCCGGTTCATGGCCCTGGGAAAAAAATCTCAAGCCTGTTTTAATCCAACTATGAGAAATCCGATCCGGCCCAATTTTAATCAGACTAAGGTGTATACATGCATCTTAAAAATCCGATTATAGTCGGACTAACCCAGTAATTTGGTTTTCTAGAGTGTCATGTAAACGCACTGACTGATGGATTGTTGGATGTCCGCTGATCTGGAAACAGTAATATAACACATTGATGTCCAGTACTTTGGTTTAAGATCACATGGCATGTCAGCATCCTCAGTGTGAACATGTTAGCATGTTAGCAAATACACAGCTGGTGCAGTGCAGCCTCATAGAGCTGCTAGTAAGGCTGTAGACTCTTTTTCTTGTTCTTGGGAGTCTCTCAATTTAGGCAACTGTATATCAAGTCTTCTCGCAGCTTGTTCTGAAGTCATCTTGCTCCCCCTTTGGTGAAAAAGGCAACGACTCACAGAGTCAGAAAACATCTATAATGAAGCTCCTTAATATTGATTAGTTGGAATTTATATTTGAGATATGGCTGTTAAAACGAGCAAGTAGTAAGTCAAGCTCAGGGAGAGAAGGGAGTGGAAAATATACGAGACTGGAGGAAGCCGTATCTGTGTCTTCTGCACCATCTCTCCTTGTGTACTCAGGAAAGATTTACAGACACATAGTATTTTATAGCTGAATAGCAATCTCCTCAAGTGAGATTTTTGGTTTGAGCTCTGATCTTTGAAACATAAATTTGAAGCTATCGACACATTGCAAGGGCCTTTTGACTTGTGCACGAAGGAAAAAACAGAGGAAACAAAGCAGATGTGTCCAGAGACAGATTGTTGCCCGTTGAAACATATTGTCCACCGTGTCTATCCTCCTCTAAAGCCTGATGATATTTCAACTCAGAGGGACATGAAGATATCTATTAAGAGAAATCTTTTTTAAACCAATCATTCTATTTACTTTATGTGGTACTAGTCATTGTCATCTGGGTCACATTTCTTGCAGCTTCTTGCCTTAAACAACTTTAGCCTTAAGCTGTCCCGAGATAATTTTACAGGGCCCAATGCCCAAGGCATTAGCGACCTAAGCGGGCCCCCAAGAAAAAAAAAATGTTTTTTTTTTTTCGTTTTTTTACATATTAAATACATTAAACAAGTGACATGAATGAATGAATAATTCAAGACAAGATGATTCTGATTTCATGATCAATACATTTGCCTACAGCTGCTGTGTCTGCCAGCATTTGAGTCATGTGCATAAACTAGATACCGGGGGTGTCATTATGCATCTGTGCCTAGGGGGACAGTAGTTCATAGTCTGTCACTGTATTAATACAGTGTATAATGTAAAATGATAGTGTGACATTTGTGTCAATAAATGTCAAGCACAGGCGACTCCGCGGTGGTGGGAGGTGGGCCCCAAGTCAAATTCTGCTTAGGGCCCCCAAAAGGCTTGGGCCGGCACTGCAATTTTACACTAAACCTCCAGATAAAGTGTTTTAAGTAAATGCAGGATTGTAATTGTTTAACAACTTTGAATTCTGAGGTATAGTGTAACTTGTCTCGGAGCACAACATATAATTGGTGCTCCTGACGGTGCCATTTGATGCATTGTTGCTTTTGTTCACAGTAGAGAAAGTGAATATTGGTGAGGCTCTGCCCCAGAGGAAGATAGCGTATGTACCAGCATAGAGGTGGCATTGTCTTTACTGGACTTGTTAATTATCAGGTAATTGATATATTTGTATTTACATATTTATATGTAGCTACAATGTTCCCCACATTTTTAAATTGAAGTAAGACCACAGAAGAAGACCACGAACCAATGCAGAATGTCAACAATGTAGATTTTAAATGGTTGCAAATGTTGATTGAGGTGGGAAACGTATACTGCAATTTGGTTAGCCCTTCAGGACACACTGCATTTTATATTAGTTTAGTGAGAAATGTAGACTGTAAACTATACTGTGTTTGTTTATTGCTTCACAGGGTACTTTAAATGTGGCCAGATTCAACAAGAAACACATCCTGTAAATCAAACACGGTCAAATACAAGCTACAAAATAGTGATTGGAGTGGACAGCCAAGTCCTGTGGGAATAAATGACTCAGTCCCTGTACACATGTGCATGGGTATTTCTTAAAACAAAGCCTTTTCTATGCATTTTTGGCCTTCCGTTCACACGTAAATGGTCCTTCAGGTCACTGAAAACTGAGCTTCTTGAAAACTCCTGCCAGTGTGATATTCAGAAAAGCCGTTTTCAATTCTATGTGTAGACTGGAAAAACTGGCTTGTCTTCTTTGTTTTGCAGGCTTCTGATAGCCAACGTGGCCTTATGAGGCCTTTAGACTATGTCTAAATTGAAGACAAAGGTTGGATCACTAACTCTTCTTTCCTCCCTGGCTCTTATTTGACCTGATATTACTTAGACACTGAAGCATCAAACACTTAAAGGTACAGAGGTAGCAATCGTTCGGCTGCTTCAGGATCAGTGTTGGGGAAGTTACTTTTAAAAAGTAGTGTATGCTCGTTACTCGTTACTTCTTAAAAAAGTAATCCCTTACTTTACTTAGTTACCCTCTATGCAAAGTAACTTTTTAGCGTTACACTACTTTTTACCCGAAAAAGTAGTTACGTTACTGTAACGCGTTACTTTGTAACTTTGTAACGCGTTACACCCAACACTGTTCAGGATGTATGTACACTCACACAAACTCCATTCATATTTAAAAAAAAACTTAGAAGACATGTTTTGGAAAGGTACAAGTACAACACAGACAGCCACTCAACATACAGTACAGTAAGGAAATAGCACGCTAGAAAGCCAATTCTTGTCACTTTTGTAGTCTGAACAGTAAATGCATTGTGACCCTCTGAGTTCCATTCCTTTCTCTGGTTGTACAGAGGACTACCAAGTCACCCAGGGGGGTGGACACAGGAGGACAGCCAAGAAAAGGCACTCAGCCGTGGGGACCGGTCCCACTGATCTCCCTCCCTCTTCTCCAGCGAACGACAAGGGCCAGGAAAATCTCTGTCAGCATAACTGACACTTTCTTATTCCCTGACTGTATGTTCAGTGGCTGTCTGGTGTTCATGTGCTGTTCTGTTTTTCTCATGGTTGGTTTGTAGAACAAGCGGCTAGCGGTGGAGCTGATGTAGCAGACTGTGAGCCATAATTGCACCACTGGCTGTCGGCTGTGGCAACTGTAGTGTCTTTGGGCTCGTTAGGTAGAGCTCCAGAGGATGAGTGAAGCTGGCAGGAGCAGCAGAAGACCGGGAGAGAGGCCAAAGAGGTTGTGTATTTATCCAGAAAACTACAGCTTATTAACCGCTGAAAACAGACATTATCAGAGTTACTGTGTGATTCCACAGTTTGAACCAAGCATGGAGAACGTAACAAACAAGGCCAACCAATCAGAGACAGAGTAGGGCGGGTCTTGCGAGAGCGAAAGTTAGATCCATCATAACACTGTACTGTCCTAACGTTACGTCGCAAGCGTTAGCAATGTTAATGTTAGCTGGCAAGTGTTGGTAATGTTAACGTTGGCTAGCTAGAGCTAGCAATGTTAATATAAGCTAGCCAGTGTTAGCAGTGTTAACATTAATGTTTGCTAGCTAGTGCTAGTAATACTAGCTAGTACAACAAAATGGCAACAACTCGAGGGGGCAGATAATGAATAACATCAGCGTTCTGATGTGAATTCAATGGAAGGGGGGCTGAATTGCTAGCTGATTGTGGCTTAATGTTATCAATAACACCTTTAAACCATGTTTATTAATCTTAATTGGCCAGACAAGGCTGGTTTAAATTAGCGTTTAGCTATAGTTGTCAACTAGGAAAATGGGCCAAATCGTCTGTGTCCAAATTCCAGGTTGAATAAAGTTTGGATTTTAGTTAATACTATATGCCACATCCATCTGGAAGATAATGACAGCATACACCAAACACACAAAGTTCAACATTGAATTTACACAGAAACAATGAGGATGAAGGTGCAGCATTTCCAAACAGAGAGTGAGAGAGAGCCCAGTGACAGCAGCAGAGAAAGTCTGCCCTAGTGAGTCACTTCAGAGCTGATGGGATAATGAGGTCCAGCTTGGAGCCCCAGACTTGCGGTTCTGTGTTTTCCACCGTGCTACAAACACAACGTGACAACTGGCAGCACTCATCTCTCTCCATCTGGGATGTACCGCCTGCCACTGTTCCTCCTGTCTGCCCTCCCCCTCCACGTCAGCCTCCACCCCAAACCCCATCTCAGTCAACACATGGCCCACTGTCTGTTGGCTTGCTATCAATGCAGGACCATTGGATTGGACCTGTAGTCTGGGATCTCCCATAGTCAGCCCTGGTGTCCCCCTTGCCCCCATAGCCCACACTCCTCCTGCAGGCCAGGTCAGGCCCACTCTCTTCCTGGGCGACGTGACAGAGTGCATGTCCGTAGCTGTGCTGTCATGGCACTGTTAAATGTGCTAATTGCTGCTTGGAATGGCTTTTTTTTAAACCACACTGTTTGATATGATTGCTGCTGAGTCCTTGGTCAATTAGAACTATAGGAGTTGATCAGTATTGATGAAAGGTGTCATGGTCTGTTATATATAATGGGGCTTTAGACCCTGATGCTAGCTCCTGACATCAGATTATTTTACATGGACAAACAAAGGCAATGTTTTTTATTAATTCGTTATACAGTATGTGGAGAACATCTGTTTTTGCACATGTGAACTGTAATCTGTTGCAGAGTCTCAAATTAATAGCTGACAGGGTTCAACAATGCATGTGACAGTCCTGTGAAGTTGCACATACAAATATTTTTAGATATTCAGAATGCTGACAAGGACCTCGGGAGGAAAGTGGAGCAGCCGAAGGAGACGCATGCAGATGTAGTGAAACACGCAATTCCACACAGAAGGGCCCCAACTGGAGTGCCAACCAATGGCATTTGGATCGACATTGGAATTTCTGAAATTGCAAATAAATGTGAATGTATCTACCTGTACCTGCAGTGTACCCCACGACCCGAAATGGGATAAACAGTTAAAAAAAAAATGTAACCTAAAGCTGATTCTAAAAACTAAAAAATTAAATTGCATTGTTATCATGTTTGCTATGTCGGTCATTTTCTGTCCATTCTGTGTGAGAATAATTATATATTTTCCCCCCCTTTTTTGAAAACCCGAAAACAATTACTGCTACGCGACAACAGAAAAACTGGTGCACTGGAAAAACACTGGAAAGATTGAGTCAAAATGGACTGATTGGAGACACCGACTGGAAAATGGCACCATCTTTTAAAATGTTTGAGTAAGGCCCATACCTGCCAAACTTAGGCTATGAACAAGAGGGAGATTTTCAGGGGTTTGAGAAAATCATCTACCCTCAACACAGGGAGCACAGCGGGAGAAAGGGTTAAAAATAGGGAGGCTCCTCTAAAATGTGTTGGCAGGTATGAAGGCCTGCTTCCAGTTTACAACAGTGAGAAGGAAGTAAGTTGAGTCTTGCATTGATTAGCCTTCATTTTCCAGTTGTCACTGCAAATATATTATATTATTACTTAATAATATTTTGGTAAATTCTCATGCCTGGAGTGCAATCCCTGTAGTTATCAAAGGAGATTGTTCTGCTGGACTTCAGATGACTCATGCTCCACGTGTCATAGGAAAGTAGACAGCTGGATGTTATTGTGCTGGAAATTTGCAGAATTGCAGCCTTCAAAGCACAAATTCAAATGAAACCGTACCAACCGGCAGTTCTTCTTCTCTTTTAAGGAGCCAGCACGCAGAGGCAGCGTCCTCACCACATCAGAGGTGATGCACGTTTCATGAGTGTTACTGTGTCAGTCAGAGGAGAGACTGTACGAGCAGCTCGACCTCGGTCTGCGCCGGCGGTCAGCAGCCACAACCTCTTTCCTCCCCAAGAGAACAGCAGACAGACACGGAGACGGATGGACGACCCAAAATTACAGCTCAACTGGCATTTTGGGGATAAACATCTCTTGTAAAAATACACCAAGCAACCAGGAGCAGAAAAACCAGCAGGTTCACCAGGGCGCGACGGGGGGAAGGCACGTCGGCCGGCTGTATTTAGATCCTGTCTTTCTAGGGATAATCTCATCCTGTGACTTCTGCACATGGATCTCAATTTGTGGCTTCTCTGACGGGCCGAGGGTGGAAGGGCCGCCCTTTGATGTATTTATAAATATGTATTGCTTGTTTGTAAAATGCGCCACAAAGTTGGAGGGAGGCAGAGAGCATAAGAGAACTTTGAACCGCAGGGAGGTCATTTATTTTATGTTAAATGGTGTCTTGCTGGCAGGGCGATCGTAGCTGCATCTTTGGAAGCACCAGCTTAACCAAGGGGATATCTTGGGGCATTGTGGAGATCTAAAATTGTCCAAATCTGTGACAGCAACTTGTTTTTAATCTGTAAAGCCTCTTTACTTCACCTGAGACAACTTCAGACTGAAGTCCTTGAGGAGAGATCACTTTCTTGACAGCCAGAACCAAAAGTCAAACACACTGAGGTGAAGCTAAATGACCCCTCTGACCCCTTCTATCTGAACCGGGGCCCTTGTTGTATTTTGTCAGTCCTGGCCCCCTCCAAGGGCCTCATTGTCTGGGGGCAGAAGCTGGAAACCCTCCCCTGTCTCTGGCCTCTGCGGCTGGACAATGGGCAAAGACAAACGCCCTGGCACCCCGTCCTCCAAGGGGACAGCGCTGGATTATTGCCGCCGATGTTGACTTTTCTATCTCATCTCTTCTCACTGGTGTGCATGTGTGTGTGTGTGCGCGCGCGTGTGTGCATTGTCACAAGTGTGTGTGTGGGTAAGCCAATTTGTTTTTTCAATGAAAAGAAAAACACAGAAGGAAATACAGCGAGAGAGAGGAGAGGACAAAAGACGAAGGGCCTCAATGATGAAGTGACCTGAAGAGAGGTGAGATCATTTCAAATGGGATTATACTCACACACACACACACACACACACACACACCAGCTTCATTGTCCCTGACCCTACACAGTACAGGGCAGGATATTGCTGCACCATGCAGTCTATTCACTATGTGGTCTCAAGCCTGCTGAGTTAACAAAAGCTAAAGCTCAAGGTTTTTTAGGGTTTGCAAGCAGAAAGTTCCGCTTACAGCCAGACATGAAGTCAAGTGAATCAATACTAGAATACAATGACTAACTTATTTGGGGTAGTGTCTACAGGTGCACATGAGATCGCTGTGATGTTATTAGCAGATGGATTCCTGGAGGGGGAAAAAAAGCAGTACACACGTGTTTTTCATGATCTGCATGTAGCCCCGGGGTTAGTAATGAATCAAGCAACGGATCAAAACTAGACAAAGCAGCACCAGACAAGACGTGTTCTTCATCTTCACCTCCCTGGTGCAGGGAAACCCCCTCTTCCTCTCCCTTTCTCGCTTTTGTTTCTCTGACAGTGTGTCGATTCAGTCCTGCGGGCCATAAATCTGAGGAGTTTGTGTTCGAGTCACTGAGACAATAGGATGCTGTGTTCCAATATATACGAATAAGATTATCTCAAAACGCCACATGATCCCATTGTTCCTCCTTTTTGTTACGGATGCATCAGTTACCATGAGTGGCATCACGCGATATGAATGACATCAGAGAGTTGGCAGGCAGTTACAAACACTGGAAGCTTCAGTGGCAGGACAGTACGCTGATGAAACTTGGCGGTGACGATGAAAAAAGACTTCAAACATTAGCCGTACACTGATTACACACACTATTACTACTATTATTACTACCACTACTATGGCTCTGTGTGGATTTTTCCAATTCCAAAAGTTTACTTTGCTGACTTTGCCATTTGGAAGAAATTAGTTTAGCTTTTTTTTCTCATTGCTGGTTGCATATAGCATCTAGAAGTGATTTAGCATCTTGCATGTTGGTGACTTTCTTATACAGCTGTTAGTAGCACACCCCTCAACGGGCAATGTTCCCACAAACCTGAGGCACATCACTTGCTACCTGCTAAAACACCTCGTTTTTAAAACACACAATAAACTACTGTCTGAACAAGCCTTTGCCCAATTGCCAAAGAGAGAGTCTTTGTGTAAACTGCTGGGGTTCAAAAGATGGCAGTGGATTCTGAGGGGGCGTGACTTCCTGAGAAAATTAATGATGACAGGATGAAAACGTTTCAAAGAAATAACAGGCTTTGTTTGCCAAAAGGATTCTAGAGACAATAAAGGCAAGTGATTTTTCAACGTTGTTATTATGGACCTCTATTTCCACACAGTTTTGTTTATTTTAATTCTTGCTCAGCGCCAATGGAGGAGGGGGACCATGCAAGAGGGACTTAATGCATTTGTTCAACACATCATCATATCTTAACCTGAACAGGTCAAAAACATGTGACCATTGTGTGTGAGTATCAGTGACAGGCATGGTAAATGTAGTTGGTTGGGTTAAGGAAAAGATCATGCTTTGTTGTGAAGTGACACACCAATCTCCAGAATAAATGTTAGCCAACTAAGTTTCTGCAAAACCGCAGATAAGTTTAAACTCTTTAAGTTGCAACTTTTCAATTTTTTTTGATGCATTTTCCGTCTTTCTTTTGTCACAACGCTGTGCTTATGCTCTACTTAGGTGTATGCACAAAAAAAACACATGGTTGGGGTTAGAAAAGCATCATGGTTTGTCTTAAAATACCTGTTTTGGCCACCATGCCCACAGATGGTCCGACTTCCGGTGAAAAATAACTGGTTTTGGTCACCACATGAAACGCTGGACATATCAAAGCAAATCACCCAGTTTTGTCGCCATGAAAATGGATGTAAATGTCTTCACAGCTAATTACAAAAGCCCCTGGTTTAGTCGCAACTAAAATGGCTGAAAATGTTTTCAGGTGTCCTTAAAAATATCCAGTGGTGTGACTTCAACACCTGTCGTCAGTTAGGCAGCCTTCACACAACACATTTGAAAACACATGTTTCTCCGTTGTCATCTTCAAATTGTGACACCTGTTCATAGTGTAATTCCGCACAAATAGTGAACATGACTCAAACGCAATTCAACAGCAATGCAATGCAAAATCAAATGCTCACTGCTATTCTGAAATTACAGAGGAGCTGCATGTGTGAATGCAAATGTGTAGAACGCAGTCAGATCGAGCCCGTGTTTGAACAGACGAGGTCATGGTCAGGATGTAAGTGCTGTAAACCTACTTTGTACTGTTTTCTGCTTGCCTGCGTAATGCTTTCCACTCTGTCTTTCATATTGCATATAAGTTTGAAAACATGTATTTCCAGTGGGCGAGAACTCGTCTGACAGTCTACTATTGTCAGGAGAGTGCTGTTTTCAGTGTGAACGCCATGTAAGTTTGCATTCACAGCGACACTAGATCACCACTTTCATTTCAGTGAGATCAGCACCTGATGAAAAAAAAATCCCCAAGGGGTTGAACCTGGCACAAATTGCTACAGAGCAAACCGCTCATACATTACCTAATGCAATGAAAATGGAGGATAAAATGAATGCTGTGGTTATAGAGTTTCCAAATCGTAGTCATCTTGCTGTGTAAACTATTGAGACTGAGCAGGTTGAAAAAGTGCAACATTTGGCCTGCCCTACGCCAGATCATGGCTGTAATGCACGCCTCAGTTATTTGGCACAGAAGGAAAAGGATCAAATACAGTGCAGACATATACTTATTGTTTTTATAGAATAATCTGAATCTATTGTAGCTGAAAATCAGTTTGTATTCCATACATAACATTTGAGTGTTTTTCACTGTTAAGGGAGATATTGTTTCCTATGGGATTGATTCAGTGTGTCTCTCAGCTGGAGAGAACATCTGACGGTTCAGAAAGTTTTAGAACGTGAGAAAATGCATCTTTCTCTCAACTGTAAATCACTGTAATGCTCTGAGCAGAGGCAGCTGCAAAAGCACACTTAACAGATGAGATCTCAATTAAGACTCCACAGCCAATTCAGTCCCAGTTTAACACCAGCACCGAGGCAGCAAGAGACTCTTCTTGTTTTTTTCAGTTTAAACATTAACTGACTGTTTTAAAACATGACGCTGACCCCTTTTCATCAAGTCGTCACTTTGCCAGTCACCCGTGTTGATGCAAAGTCCTTGAACATAAAATCTGACACGTTTTAATTTAGATTGAAGGGGAATTCAGAGGATGTTCAGTGAGTTATTGTTGAAGAGGAGCGTTGAGGAGTTAAGGGTTTACTACTTTGTGGGAGGTTTTGTCTCCTGGGCTGAGAGTGATTTAATATCAGTATCAAAGAGACAGAGAACTGAGGCTCATTCATACACACTACAGCAAAGTTAACTACAGGGAGCAGAGGTCTTCTCTCTTCATAATCTTTCATTCGCCTGGCTAATGAAGGTAATATAGCCATCAGTGTGACAATGGTTCATTATTTCTGTTGTAATAAGAGCCGTGAGCCCAGAGGCAGGGTAAGAACGTCAAAGCTCCAAATATAACATCAGTGTTATCTTACATTTTTCATCACCATATTAACTATCTAAACGTATCTGGGACGCGGCCTGAGGTCACTACTATCTCTTCTCACCATCCAGAAGCAACACATCATTATACCTAAACGACTGAAGAGGTTGATTGCCAGTCACTCCCAAAATGACGTACATATCACTGTTAGCAAAACCAGCAGCGTACCAGTGACAGGAATATCAGACCTTCACCATAACCTCACTGTTGTGGCAATTGAACTACATCAGGTCAGGTTTAGGAAACATAATGGTGTGGGTTACTTATGTAAGTTTAGTTAAGAATGTACCTACATTACATATATAACTGAGTGTGACATTTTGTATGGATGTAGCTTTACTATGTACACAGTACAGTACACAGCAATACGCTGCCACACTGTTTATAATTACACTGTTCATATTGTACAAAATGTACATACGAGTCTATTCTACTACTTACCTTTTTTATTACATTGTTTTTTTTTACTATCATTGTTTTTTTTTTGCTATCATTGTTTATTGTAACATTACTGTCCTTGTGATACAGAAATGTACCCCATTTGCGGGACAAATAAAGGAATTCTGATTCTGGTGTTACCAAGTTAAATCAACTCCCCATTAAATGTTATTTTCACACTGGATACAAACAGCGGTCACACATCCTGTGCTTGTTTACCCGACCATGCATCCCTGACCTCCCTATTCCGTCTTTCTCCCTCTCTATACTACTGCGCTTTCCTCCTTTACTGCCATAAAAATTACATTGCCCACTAGGGGTCGCCACTTAACAAGAAAAGGCATTACGAGTCGTAATAAGCTGCTTTCACATTTGACCTGTACTATATGGCTGGTTTTGTGTCAAGGATTGGTCGTCCAAAAGTCGTATTGTTTTTGCAAACATGGTACACAAAGAGCTCATAAAGACCAATTACTGCTTTGAAAACATTTTAGGACAATTTGAATAAGACACATATTGTGCTCTCTGTCATAAGATGACATTAATAATGCAGCAATTGCTGCAACTGAGACCAAATTAAAAAGCAGTTCCTTTTGTCAAACGTAATGTGAAGAGAGCCTATAGTAATAGAGTTTTTGAACAACAAGTACATTGTCTCACTTTTCAAAATGATATATGGTGTGTTAGCAAAATGGGGCTACACATTGAAGATATAAAATAGGACCCCCTTATGAAGACCAATAATCATTCTTTTAGCTGCGATGTTCCACCATGTTAACCAGCTATGGTCTGTCTGTTGTTTGGTGCTGGACGGGTACAATGTAGTGGGTTTATCAGAGCATTTCACTGTGAACAGCTGCCTGTGTATGGAAACAATGCTGATGAGAGCATAGATTATAATTATCGAATAATAATTATCCGGGTTCAACAACACTAGGCGTGCAATCCAGTCTCATCAATTCGTGCTCAAATAACATTTTTCAAATTGCATGCAGTGCAAACCCCGAAGTCAATGTTTTCATGCAGGTGATAAGCCCGTCCTTCCCATAGTCAAAAGTGAGGTGATCTTCATTATCATCCATGGTCAGGAGATCTTAGTCATTGTGGTGAATAATCACATAACTGTGACACTTGGGTTTTGTTTGGGCGACATCACTACCTGGTTGGGTTTAGGAAATAAGAAATTACATCCATAAAACAACATTGACTCTTGGTTTTCCACTGCACTCGACTGGTCTACAGGGTAAAGGTTTGACGTTTCATTGATCGCTCCATCAACCCCACCCTCCACTCCAATTGGACTTACTCTCTATTCATACTACACCAACCCACATTTTTTCTGCCTTGTATTTGGATGTCCTGTTTTTCCCCACAGAACATACTGGGAAGAATCAGTGAATGTACTGCACGCAAAGTCATGTTATCTGTATGCAGATTAAAGCAACCGGGCTGACAAATGACACGTTTCACATTATATTTGGTTTATTGTGTTTAGAAGAATATTGATTATAGCTACTGTTAGCAACGTTTTTGTTTAATTTGGTGGTTAACTGACTCATTTGGATGAGACATAAATTAGACACTAAGTGTATGACTGTTCAGCTCACTCACAGATATACTGACCAGTTCCATAGTAGTCAAAGCTAAAACCTGCAATGGCTCAACATGATGAATAAGATCAGACAAAGTAGCAGCAATATGTATCTCCTATCTGAGAACGGCAGGAGATACTGACTTGTGACGGATGAGGTACATTTGACAGTAATATCTTCAGTAACCAATGCATTGGTGTCTTTAAAGACTTTTTCATGGTTTCTAATCTGTGCTCCTGCCCACAAACAAGCTGCAGGTCAGTGCGACCTGACACCAGCAACAGTAAATAATGACAACAAGAGCAACCGCTCGCACATGAGCTCATCCTTCGACGAGCCCCTCCCACCCTACAGCGGAGTGGCGGGAGCTTCAGAGTGGTGACACGGCTCCTCTAGTCATCTGTTACAATAGAGGACTAACTCAATTCGTCTGATCCCGCCGACCACTTTCAACTGCTGCCAGGACCACAGGAAGCCAGTCATCCTCAATGTTCAAGTGTGTGTGTGTGTTGCGGGGGGGGCATCCGTATATGTGTGTGTGTGTGTGTGTGTGTGTGTGTGTGTTGAGTGTAAGTCCAGAGGGGAAGGGGGTCTCTTGTCTCTCAATTTTCCGCCCTGATTGGACTGAATGAGTGGCCGTTCTGTTGCTC